>DWEI01006206.1:0-10259 GCA_018245875.1 Mysoria ambigua | reverse complement strand
CCTGAAGAAGACAGCGGGAAGCTGCTGGATTCGGAAGGCCCAGGACCGGATGGAGTGGCGCCGATTAGGAGAGGCCTATGTCCAGCAGTGGACCTCAAGAGGCTGATGATGATGATGATGATAATGATGGACGTACGCCTCCCCTAAAGGGCGATTTCGCTCAGATATATTACATGTTTAAAATTTTTTGTCAGATGTTTTAGTACTGACGGAAAAAATAATTATGTTATTATACATTACACACCTTAATTGATTTCCGGGAAAGTGTAGGATTCAGTAAACGCAAAATCAATGTAGGAGACGATTTACGACGTAACCTTGAAACTTCAATTTTCTCGGACAACACATTGATTGCATCGATCGACCGACTTTAAATTTATTGATATCATATCGAGGTGATAAGAATTACAAAGAATTGAATGTTATTATGAATATAGATTATTTTTAGAATATTTAAACGATTGGCCCCCTAGCATTAGATGTTAAGAATTTAAAACATAATTCATAAGGGGTTCTAAGCTCAGTAGCCTAAAAGTAAAAGGGCAAAATTTGGCAACCCAAAAAACAGCTAGGTACCTCTAACCTATATGTACCTAAAAATTACCGGAAAAACATTGACGTGGGATGTATTCAAAATGCTTAATAAAAAAATGCACCCAAAAGGCATAAATTTGAAACTTCATTATATTAAACACCACATATAGAAAGTTATAAAATTGGCGATTAAACGTAAATAACAATTGGAAAACAATTTTCTGCTGCTCTTCTGAACTCTTTGTGATGTTTTTTCTTCCCCATTAAAAAAATATCACATCTGTAATCCCCGAAGAGGTAGCATAATATCATCATCATCATCGTCAGGCTCTTGAGGTCCACTGCTACACCTTCCCTAATTGGCGCCACTCCATCCGGTCCTGGGCCTTCCAAATCCAGCAGCTTCCCGCAATGCCAAGCGTGGTGACTATGGCAAAACACCCCGAATATGGCAGTCACAACAATATATATATATATCGTATAAATATTTTCTTAATTACCGTCATCTTTGAATGCATTGCGTCCGGCTTCTGCCCAGAACATGATCCGCTGTACTGAATGGGAAAGCTTCAACGTTTCACAATCGACGCTACCATTTGCGGTCACCAGTCGTGACATGCCCATCTGCAAATTGAAATTGAACATAAGTATAACAAATTAATATTAAATTTCCAGTGTTGGACATAATAAACTCAAATTGAATTTCTTCTCTATGTAATTTTTATTTAAAATCTCAGTTTAAAACGGTCGTAGACTTTATATAAAATCATCATTCAAACATTGCAGTCGAATCAAATGTCTGAACTAAAACGATTACAACTGTGAATAACTTGATGCGAACTACATGAATGTACTCAAATATTAATTTAGTGCACATGTGAAGTGTCAGGGCGGAGTAAGCACATCATCCGACGCCATGCTTTAGTCGTAAGAGGCGACAGAAAATGGCGCTACAGATCGCGGCATAGCGCGGCCTGCCTAGGCACAGATAAATATCCTGGCTGACTATGGGTAGTAGCATAGCCGGTGTGAGAGGCGCATGCCTAGCGTGGGGGTTATGGGCATCACCCTCCAATGAAGACCGAGGTCCAGCAATGATTTGCAATAGGCTGATGATAATCATTATGACAAAATAGATGCCAACCTGTACAAGGTTAATTAATAACCGACAAAGTGGTCCAAAAGGACCACCTATAGACAAATAGCTTTAAGGTTAGCCAGGAGCAATAACGCTTGTATCTACTAAAATAATTAAATTAATAAAGTTTGTTCAGTCACACTAAGCAATTTTAAATGGCAGACAGTCTGAAATCGAGGCTGTCAATAAAAGACCGCTAAGTTTAACACACATAAAAACCAAATATTTATCAATTTACAAAATAAAACGTTAATTTAAATGTACAAACATTACCATTTCTAATTTACTGGGCATTAGAAGAGTCATCCTCAATGTGTATATTGGTAATGTCACTGCAATACGCGTCTTTTGCATCTTTTCATACACCCGTTGAATATTTACATACGGGATCGCGTCAGCTAGTCTCCTCAATGATCGCTCGCGAGGTACAAGTAAAAGGAGGGTCAATTCAGAATATGCATAACGTATCTCTATCGCCTGAAATCATAGATCAAATACAACGTATTAGTAAAATGGAATCCAGAAGTTGCATTACAAAAATACAAGCTGAGAAATGTTGAATTGAGTTGCAAGCTGAGGAAATATGTCTTAAAGTGTCTGTCACGCAGTATGCTAACTGAAGCTAAAGGAGCACAAAGTGATACACAAGCCGATGGCTGGAGGGCTGAAGTGGCCCATTCCATGAAGACCGACTTCAGGTCCCCAATTATTTTATCCCATCTTCTGTACTGAATTATTAAATTAATTTATGTCACAAGTACCGGCCGTATTCACGAACAAAGGCGGATCCAACTTTGGTGCCAGGGGCGAAGGAGAGAGGGGAGGGAATGTCAGGTCACAAGTCACAAGAAGTTCTAATTTAATTTTTATAATTATAGATGGAAGTAAAAACAAACAAACAATTATATTAAATTAATTAAATATAAAGTACTTCAATAAAATTCATATTGTGACAAAAAATTATAAAAACATCATGTACCTAGATGCAGACAAGGGGGGAATCATGATCACTCTTGGATCTGGATCCGCCCTTGCTCATGAAATAAAATAATATTCTTAATTAAAAATAATAATAGGTACGTGTACAATTAAACTATCTAGTGCCTATGTGTAACAAATCAAATTTCACAAAGCAGCGTCGAATCGCGTATTAAATATCTTTTGATAGCTGTTGCATATGGTGTTATATTGTTATCTTGGGGGCGGATGGTTGTATAAATTTTCAAAGCGTTCGATCGTTGCAACTCTCACGGTTAAGTTATTCGCTCCGTGACAATGACGCCAATCGGTACCGGTGTTTTCATATTTTTATGTGCTTTATCTCTCGTCAGCGCTGACTGTCCCGTCGATCGGACGAGCGCCCACCATGACGAAGGCAGGTTGCACAAAGATTTACTTTGCGACTACAACGTCGATTTTCGTCCGGTGGAGGATCATAAAAGTGCCGTGAATGTCAAGGTTAGATTCGCGTTAAAGTACATAAGTTTCGATTCCCTGGAAGAAACTTTCACCCTTCACAGTTGGGTGGCAATGACGTGGAAAGACGAATTTCTAAAATGGACACCCACAGATTACGGCAACATTAAGGAGACTCAAATAGAGAGTCACGAAATATGGACACCACGAATGGCACTATTCAACGCAGACGCCAGCTTGTACCAATCGGATAACTTTTATACTACTTGTATGGTGACGTACGACGGGACCATCACCTGTGTTCCGCACCTGGCGCATTCTGGAATTTGCAGAACATCGTTGCGTCGATGGCCGTTTGATTCGCAAAACTGCACGCTGTATTTTGGATCTTGGATGCACACGGGTGAGCAAGTAAATTTCACTTTCTACAAGAACAAACCAGTCCTGTTGGATGATTATCAGAACGGGCCGGGCTGGAAGTTGGTAACTACGGTAAACGAACGCTTGCCGGGCTCGTACAACTGTTGTCCTAACACCACATATCCGATGCTGAAATATCTCTTCGTATTAAGACGGGAGGCCTCCGGTCCGGCGGCAATCGTCGTCGTACCCTCGGTTGTAATAGTTATGCTCACCCTAACGTCATTGTTACTCGACATTAAAGACAACACGAGACTATTTGTTGCCTGCTTCAGTCTTTTTGGTCACTTTACATTTTTGTCTGAGATAGGATACAGCATACCGAAACACAGTTCTGATACCCCGATACTGTTACTGTTCGTACGAGACTCTATGATCGTGACTTTAGTAGCGATTTTGGTGACGCTGGTGTTAATGGCTCTCAAACGAAGAACTGTTCCGGCTCCCACATGGATGGTCACAGTAAATAGATTGATAAGCAGTGGTCCTGGAAAATACGCAATTTTCACAGAATTTGATCCAAGTGAGGTTTGCGAAAGGAAAGTCTTGTCGGATGAGTCTGCTAGCAGTCTCGATGGCCAAAAGTCTCGTGAAATACAAGATTGGATAAAATTCGCTAATTTGTTAAATAGTTGCATTTTTATTGTTACTTGTATAGTGTACATCGCATTAATCAGTAGTTACATCCCTATTGATGATTAATAGACAAACCTCATACTAATAACAAAAAATTAATCAATAAATTATCTTTTTAGAAGTTAATTTTTGTTACAACTCTGAAATAACTGTGCTGACATAAAATAATGCATGTTTCAATTAATTTATAAATTTAACTTAGAGATTTTTGAGAAACAAAGATAGAAGAAGCACAGATGGGCGACTAAATGTTACCTAACCAGTCACTGCTGAAGTTTAAGGCTTGTAAATGATATTTGAAACAGACGTAAAATTTTCATAAATTCTAAATCTCTAGGTACTTTCCTACATAGCACGTCATAATGCAAATGTTGAATTACCACCGAAACATTAGACATTACTATTTAAGGTTAATTAGTTTCGAGACAGTTCACACTTCTATTGTAATATTATTATTCAAAATATTTTTGTCTCGTTTTTCTAACATCTTAACATAGGTACTAGGTGCGTAGATAATGTCTGATTTTAAAGTTCATAACATAAAATCAGAGAAGTGTTTATCTGTATTTACTGTTCTGCCGAATTATATAAAAACATGTAAGTGTATGCAATTGTCATGAAAATAAAATAAATATATATTAAGCGAAGGGAAATTTTATTTACCTCTGCGTCCCATTCGGGCAAGTGGGCGAACCGCATGACGTCGTTGATTCTTATCATGCGCACTGTGCTAGTGACGTCACCGTTGTAGAACGTTCGAGAGCCGCTCAGCACGGTGGGGGCGGAGCGCCACCGCGCGCGCACGTACAACGTCGTCAGCCACACTCCGCAAAAGCCGCTTGACAATTCGTCCTCTTCGAATGTGTTGTGCATGGCCCCGCCGGAATCTGTTTCCACCTATAACACTGCGCTTTCAAATGAGTGCACTTGAACATATCTTGGTGATGAATTGAACTTAGACTTGTATTCCACAGTAGAGCCATATAATGATGATGATGATGACGCAATTTAAAAGACGAGCTTGATAATTAAATACAAAGAATCTCCAAAGTGCTAAATATGAAGATCTTGCCGGGTGCCGTGCAAAACTTTTTGCCGCATATGGTAATCTGCATCAATGGTACCATTAACGTTATTATTCTATGAAGCAGCTCAGACGAATCAATTACACATTTCAATTGTACAGTTTACTTAATTTGTTGACATATGTGCAGTGTGGCACATACAACTTACAAATTTGTTCAGGACCTGCGCCAGCTCCCGTGGATTGGCAGTTTCGTTGAATTGGTCTAAGTGAACGTGTAACGCTGGGGCCGTGCTGAGGAGAAACTCTTCGCGGACTGCGAGCCGTGGGTTCAGGACTAGTCTGGACGACCAGCGGAACTTTAAGGAATCGCTCGATGTCGGCAAACCAGACATAACATCTTTTAGAACCTGTACTTGCTCCTGTTGAAGTTACAATACCTATGTGATTATATGTATAAATCATTCTTATCATTATCGGGGGAAGTAAGAATACAGTCCGCGGCTCCGTGCTGGGATACAGCACGGGAAGGCCAATGTCCAGCAGTGGACTGCAATGATAGACTGCACCGATGGTTATGATTAGTTGCATTGGTTCTAAAAAGACACACAAAACTGCAGTCTTAATACATACCTACATGCGTGTGCGTTGAAATAGAGTAACTAATGTGCCACAAATTATAAATTAATATATCCGAACAGTATCAACGCAACTATAATGAAACTTTACGTTATTGAAATTTTTACTTTTAAATAAATACATTCGAACATTATCAATGTCTATCTACTTTTGCTTCCCTGTTATAAAATAAAATTCTGATTTCTAAATAATTAATTTGAACTGGGGGTACTTGTTTCATGACTTGGTCACGCGATTAAAAATTATGTTCATTTATAATTCATTTTTAGCCAATTTACACCTTTCAACATTGGACAATAGAAGCTTGTAGCTTCTTTACGCTATATCTTTACGCCAGGTCCCTTAAGGAGTAGACAGAGACCAGCACTCGCAGTAGAACGTTAAAAGAAGTGGTTGATCCTAGTTTATTCATATACGCTACCTAATCATAAAATATTTGTAACAATACTAGAATTTTTTTAAGTGCCGTCGGGTAGAGCTGTTAGTAACTTTAAAAATCTTACCGCACAACTTGTATTTAAGCCCAAAGATTGTCTTATTTGATTCTTTGTTTCCACATCCAATTCTGTACACAGAGCCATCAACTCTACGTAGAGGAACAGCCCTGATTGTGCAAACGTTATTCCGACCTCTCGTCTCTCCGATGCACTGATCGATAGAAATTTACGATAAGTCGCCTGGAAGAAATGAAACCAAGTTAAAGACAAACGAATTTTTCAATAGTTTAAATCAGTACAAAGAGTATTCAGCTTTAATATATATAAGTAATTAACAATAAATTAGTTGTTATCAGTTAGGTACGTGTAGGCATAACGACACCAAAAATTTCCAGAAGACTATATTTACTATATTTCTATTATAATTGTTATTATAAATGGTGAACACATTGTTCACAATTTATAAATATTAGTTTGGGATCATTGATAAATATTAGGAAATATTAGTTCTGGATATACTTAAGCTATGAGTAATAATATATAAACAACCCCATTAGTTTCTAAATGTGATATTTACGTTTACATCGTCATGATGATTTTAACACATTTTATGCTTGAAGTTAGGCTATATTAAATAAAATTATACCGCTCCATACATTCCCTATATAATACGTGTATGAAAAGGTCAATGAACTACAATTTGATCATACCTAACCGTTTACGCCCCCCGCAGTATCGGGCTAAAATTCTCGCAGCAGACTAGTTTCAACGTGGTTTGTGTGTCATTGTATTACTGCCATGTGTTGTCGGTTCTTTGACTGGTAGCACATTTTGTACAGCTAGTGATTAAAGAAAGGATCCATGAAAAGATAACTGTACGTGTGTTGTTTTGTGGACATTTTCACTGATTCACACTAATTTTAGTGATTGTAGTTAATTTTGAATGTAGTAGTATTGATGCAATGAAAATGACGAAGCCTGTGAGCCACTCGCTGGACCGTTTAAGTATAAACGAATGAACGAAAACACCCATTCAGTGTGACTTACAATTTTGATGATATAAGTACTTTATTATCGTGTGAACACTTTAAATTTAGAGGTACATTAGCGTATTTTATGCCTCAAGGCGTTCTCTCCTTCTGAACCTTGGATAATAGAAATCATTTACACTGGCGAACAGTGATTAAGACTACACCTACAAGGGAAATCAGTTACGATGTCGATGGAAGGGTGGTCAATTTAGTATCGTACCCATCGTGGTCATGAGATATTTTATTGACTACAAAAGACTATAACAGTAATTACCTGGTAAAACTTCCTTTCCATTTGTTCAAGGACTTCCATGAAATTATCTTTGGTGGATACCTTCAAATGTTCTCCAGTTATCTCAATCGCTGTAGGCGAGGTGCCTGGCTCAATAATTTCATAATTACTCAATGTACTTATTTCCAATGGTATAACATCCGGTGGTTCAAATTTTCGACGACTCACGGTCAGTTTATCAGGCGAATTTTGCACTGTTCGTATTAAATTCTGCTTTTTCTCTTGTAAAACGGAAGTACTTTTTCCGTTGTTTTGAAGTAACGTAGCAGGTTTCAGGGCATTATTTTCGGAGGGCGGAGATTGTTCTGCCGTATCGTGTTTCCCGAGAACGGTTGAAGGCAAGTAATTGAATGGATTCACTCGTCGTAATATATTTATCGATTGTTCCGATATTGGTTCACTTATATCCTTGTAAACATCGTAGAGCGTCACGTTCAGCAACCTGTTAGGTGTCCGGTATATGTTCTGAATAGGTCTTGCAATTATATGAGAATCCGGTTTCGGCAATATCGACTTGAAATCGGGCAAAAGAAAATCGAATGACGTCGTGCAAGGTTTGTTCAAAAATAGTATAGCAATCAACAAAGATACACTTTTAGGCATTATCGTTTATATAAATGGATTATTGAATAATTTTAACACATGTTCACCGATTAGAGATACGAGGTATATTTTACAACCGTAGTTATGCGTTAACACTTCATTTTTAATTATCTATCAACGGATTAAGTATTTTAAGAGAATCCTTTACATATGTTTGTAAGCGGTTGGCACTTTTGTAGGGTGATATCGTTCGTACCACTCGTGCCTCTTAACTGTTCGAGACCGCTTATCTCACTGACGTAAATGTTTAATAATGGCTGTAAATAATTCGTTCTGTTCCGCATATTTGGAAATAACTACTTAGCTAATTATTACGCGGAACGTTGTACATTGAACGGTTTCATCGAGTGTTCCAATAGCTACCCGCTTTTCGGGGATGTCTCTGAAACGAAGAAATATCTTTATTCACCATCAGCATAAATCTGCCCCCATAATAGAATTTTTTTGTCCATCATTTTCATTATTATTAACCCTATTTATTGTAATTGCGCACTTGTCCATCGCAATTGTATCCTTAAATTCGGGTTTTCAATAAAAAAAATATATACTTGATAAGACCGAGGCGTCTCCTTACTACGTTGCAGACCAATGCCAGATTGAGTTCAACGTGATATATTCTAATAAGGTCGATAAAATAAATACAAAAGAACATCTACCACTGCCGTTGTTTTTGGACAGTGTTAAAGTTTTTTTACTTCTAAAAATATATAATTTTATGATTTTTCGAGTCTCAGAACTAATAAACTTTGTTAAAGACATTACAATTACAGCTAATAGGATTTTTACAAAAATATAGGACACTATATAAATTCGTCTTTATTTTTTAATTTGGTAAATAGGTACGACGACACAGTGAATACTGGCTGAAGGGGGAAACATATGAGAGCATCATGCGTATAGGAAGATAGCCTTCAATACAGAAACGTGCCAGATCTGTACATGTATATTTGGTTCTCGGTGCTATCTGCTTACCCCAATATTAACCTGGCGTGATGCTAGAACACTAGTAGTATATGACATAAGCGGTAGTGGTGAAATTGCCTACAAGACGACGCCGCAGATGGGGTTTATAAGGCCATGACACGCATTTATTAGTTCGCTAGTCGATATGAAGCGCCCGCTTGGCCGTCTGCCACGGGCGATGTGTTGTGCTCTTATTTCAAAGCGACGGCAGGGGTTGGTAGACCTACTTTCGAATGTTAATTATCTTATGAAGACATCTGCTTATATTCTTCACATACAAGAATCTGTTGTTATAAAAGTTACGGAATTGACTGGAAACACTCAGACAGTCAACATGAGTTGCTGGTTCTACGTCGTAGATGCAAACGCTATCCGATGCTTAGATTACAAAATGTGCCTTCTATATAGATTATTCTATACACACATATATTGCTGCTCAGATTAGTAAGTGTATTGTATATTATTTCCTATTAGCTATGCTTGCGACTTCGTCCGGGTGGAATTTTAAAATTCTGAAATGAATGAAAGTAGCCTAAGTTACGAGTACATTTCATCTTTATATGAGCTATCGGCCAGTTTAAAGTCTCGTCACAGTCGGCCGAGCCGTTCCAAAGATTAGCCGGAACAAAGTGATGGAAAAATAGACAAAAAAAAACGTAACTTCATGTTTGTAATCCTTGAAGAGGTAGGCAGCGGAATGCAGAACACTCCCACGGTTCACCGGTTACGTTTAAGTCCCACTATGTAATAGGTGGTGATCCTATTGTCATGAATCGGGCACATATCCAGACAGAAGACAGAAAATCTAAATGAAGACAGAAAATCTAAATGAGAAAATTTTGTAGCGTCCGACCCGGGAATCGAACCCGGGTCCCGATCGGCAGTCGCACTTGCAACCAACACGACCAACGAGGAAGTCGCAGACAAAAATGATGAAAAACCTTATTTTGGTATATCTGTCTTGTATTCATGTATATACATTTACAATAAAAAGCATTTATTTTAATATTAGAAACAGACACTGCATTTTTATTTATCTGTATATAATGTATATAAAATTCTCGTGTCACGGTGTTCGAACTTGAACTCCTCCGAAACGGCTCGACCGATTTTCACCAAATTTTAT
>DWEI01006205.1:0-10260 GCA_018245875.1 Mysoria ambigua | reverse complement strand
CACCTATTACATAGTGGGACGTAAACATAACCGGTGAATCGTGAGAATGTTCTGCATTCCTCTGCCTACCCCTTCGGCGATTACAGGCGTGATGTTCACCAATTACGTTTAAGTCCCACTATGTAATAGGCGGTGAGCCTATTGTCATTCATCGGGCACATATCCAGACTCCGAACCACTATTAGAAATTCTGAATTAGAAAATTTTTGTAGTGTTAGACCCGGGAATCGAATCCGGGACCTCCCGTATGGCAGTCGCATATGCAACCAACACGACCAACGAGGCATGGAATATTTTACATGGCATACATTTATTAATAGAGACGGTTTCAGCAAAGTTTTCTATGTACCTTTGATTTGCAAGAGTCACATTTTAATATGCCTATAAATTTAACATGTAGAACATATGATAACCATCATTTGTACCTATTGAAATGTCGACGGATCGAACCACTGGTTGAGAGTAAGTGAAATACGAGTATAATAATATGTTAATTTATGTTCTTCAGCTTATAATAATATCATGTGTATTTTGAAAAGTTCTCCAATACATTTTAAAGTTTAGCATATCAATATATTAAGTATATTGTAATATGTATATCACATTATTACACCAACTATAATTTTTACAAAAGATAAATTTCAGCATCAACAATGAAGTTAACTCTCGCCAGGTACATTGATCATCATCATACCTTTTATAATTCTACTGGTAGACACGAGTCTGGATAATGAAAATAGTTACTATATGTTCTCATACTCCGCCACGTTGGCCAATGTACAATTTGACAGACTTTACACGCTGTTGAAATCGTTATGGAGAATTTTAAAATGTGTCGTTTTCAAGTTCGGATTACAATTTAAGCCGTAAACTGGATTGTTTTTTTTTTTCATTCCTTCACAATGTTATGTCGTTCGGCGCAATAGTGTGTGTGCTAATCGATATTCAGTAGCCATGTCCCCACAGCGCCGCTAAAAGTGCATCGCGCCCACCCCTTACCAACATTACGGGCCATTAGATACGTCCACGAGAAATCGTCATTTGCATAAGCGGCTTGGCTCTCAACACATAGTAATTGGGATCACATGAAATCGTCCAACCTCCGCTGAAACCCCGCCCCCCGCGAGGCCCGATTGATCGAAGTTGAACGAGGGGGCGAACGGTTCAATAGATGTGGTCCAAGTTACACCGGACTGTCCACTGTGGATCCAAGTAAGCTGGCAGCGCTGTTTGCTCTACACTTAGGCACGCGAACCCACCTCCCGGTGCTTTTAATCGAAGTGCAAAATTTAAATGTGATTTAAATTCGTATTCGTATTGTTTTAATGACCGAGAATGGCCGCTCTCTTTCGAGTGGTACAAGAAATTTGCATTTAATTTGAAATGCGCTTCAAACGCCGACTCGTAATTAATGCCGTTAAGTATTTTGACTGCCGGGTGTTAAGTAAATCGATTTGAATAGGTGAATCATTTCTTTTGTATGTAACTTCATAGGAGTTACAATTGAAACCTGATCGATGTAATTTCCTTTAGAAAGTGGAAACATAAAAACGTTTGTGAGTGAAAAAAGCTTTAAAACAATAAAAAATATAACATGCCACTAACGATACATTATAAGTAAAGTCTCGCAATGTTGTCTTGCACATTACGGTCACGGAAGAGCTCAGGCTCAGGGCGTTTCGTTTGTAAAGTCACTACCCGTGGCGCTGGCAAGTTTTTTTTTTTCAAACTGCGTTATGCCTACATGTAATGAAAACAAGATTACATATACCAGAAAGTCGAATTAAATAGAGCTATTAAAATTAAAGAAAGTACAAATAATAATTAATCCACTTTATACTATTAAGAAATCTCTCTCTGCTCTCTGCCTACCCCGTAAGGGACCCGGCGTGAAGATATGTATGTACTATTAAGAAAAATATTATTTTGATAGTGTTTACATTTTGCATTTACCGGATACTGTTATCAAGCGTGGCTACAATTTGGTCTAGTTGCAATCATCTTGGTGAGACTTAATCAAATACGTCATAGTATTAGATAAATACGAAATATTATACATAGATCCAAAATTATACAAGTTTGCCACCAAATAATCATTTTTGGTTAAAAGTTGCAAGTGTTACGTTTTCATATAACCTAAATTAAATATTGATACCAAATATTGATCATATATTTTTATGAAACTCATTAAAATCTATATAAAAAATATCTAAATTCGCATAATATTAACTATATTAAATATAAGTAATTTAAGCGCAATATCAAAATTAAACAAATCTGTAATTCATTAAATCTGTATCTATATAATACAACATAAGAAAAACTTCAAATTTCAGTCATATCTATACGTAACATCTCGATGATAATCCCCGAAGAGGAATTCAGAGGAATCCAGTACATCTTTCGTTTCATCAGTTACAGGTACTTCCTAGGTGAAATAGCTGGTGAACATATTGCCCTACACCGAGCACAAAGACAGATTCTAAGTCACTTATATAAATTTCCACCAGATCGTTTAAATTAGAAAAAATTGCAGAACCTTGCAAACAATCGATCGACGAGACACGTTATGTCTGAACTAGAACAAATGTTATTATCGATTAGTCTGAGGCAGTCACAAAATTTATGATGACATAATTATTTGTGACCTAAGGTAATCAAACTCCATCAATAACCATATACAAAAATATGTTTTTACATTTAACTTTCTTGAATATATTAATTAGCTTGCATTTTCTAAATGATTTCTCAAACATAGATAGATAAATAACCATACCTATGATCCAATAGTAAAAAAATCAATAAAAATGAGCCTTCTTAAGAATGTTCACGAATTATGCTAATTTCGTGGGTAGAATATCGTCTAATTCGTAACATGAATCTGGCGCGGCGTCTCGAGCCTCTGGTCCCGTATTCGCGCCAAGGTCACAACCGTAAACCATCGCCGTAGTTTAGTAAAACTGGGGGGGGGGGGGGTTGGCGTGTGTCATCATTTACATTTAAAGCACCAATTATTTGACGTCATTAGCGCCCTCTGGTGTCCATAAAACGCACCCAGCACGCGCTCTCCGTTCCCTATTGCCATTATAAATTAGAAATGAAGTGGCGATTTTTAATCTCGACCGCTCGGTTGGTTGTCGCTCGTGATTCGTTTTGCGGCAATGTTCGCTCTGCCATTGCATTCGTGGTCAGCTAACCAGTGTTTGTATTAACGTAACTTCACGCCTGTTATCCCCGAAGAGGTAGGCAGAAGAATTCAGAACACTCCCACGTTTAACCGGTTACGTTTACGTCCCACTATGGAATAGGTGGTGAGCCTATTACATCGAACACATATCCTAACTCTGAACCACTATTAGGATAATCGAAATTAGAAAATTATTGTAGTGTTCGACCAGGGAATTGCACCCGGAACCTCCTGATCGACTAACACTACCAACCAGGCAGTCAAATATGTTTTCGCTAAGCTTAATTTCTGTATGGCAAAAACATGCCGTTTTTATTAATCTTGACAAATGTTACTTTTATTAATGTAACATAACGCCTGTGATTACTGAGGAGACAGGGACCGTTACGTCCTGCTATGGGGTAGGTGATGAATATATTGCCTTACGCCGGGAAAATTCAATATAACAGTGCCCAATCAGGATTTCGAACCCAAGATCTCTCTTTCGGCTGTCGCGCTTCCAACTGACGCAACCAATGAGTAGGTAGGCAGTGGTGCCGTATTCAGCGTAAAATTTAAAACAATATGCATATATTCTGTACTTAATTTGTAAATGTATTGATATGTACTTTGTTATAATGGAGGTATGGCAATAATAATGATTATAAAAATAAACACCGCAAAACCTTAAAGTGATGGTGATCAGGATATTTATAGTCTATAGTTGCTTTCCTTTGTTGAAATGCATATTTTATATGCAATACTATTATACATTTATTTAAACGGCTAACCATTCACATAATCAGTAGTTATATTATTAGCGTGTTTGCCGTGATTAACTTTTATCTTCGATTTTTTATTTTAATTCGTCTAGTTAAAATATAATTTAAATTACTAGTGTCCCTTGGTTAATTAAAAATAATAGCCAAAAATTTAACAGAATCAATCGTTGGAAAAATTAAAAGTCCGCACACAAGAAAAAATAAATCAATACGTGAACTTAATTTAATGCATCGGAAGAGAGTGGAAATTAACGTACAGAAATTTTATTATTCATCAATACACGCCAGTCCATTGACCGAAAAACACGTCAAAAACACGAGTAAGTCCAAAAACATAAATCCCCGTCTGCCTTTCATCGGATAACGGCCGCCGAAAATAAAGACTGCAAAAAATATCACTATTTTTACCAATACATTGTAGAGAAGTTTTTTTACAACGGGCTCGGGTGCGTTGTGAGTCCACAAAAGAGTGCCCTCAACGTGAATAATATAACACTGCCGACCCTCCAAGCCCACCCCAATTTTATATGACTCAAGCGCGGTACGCGTCACGGACCGCGTTCACCGAACCGTAAAAAAGGGAAATCAATTACAGCGAAATGGCAAGCCAGCAGCGGTGTACGGCCATCGTAAAAAGGTCCACCATTCTCCAACATTACGCATTCGCTGCGTATGAACATGGTGGTCCAATACAAAGTGGACATTGTTTCCCTCTCGAAGAACACAATATGTTGTCTAGTCCCTTTTCAAATCGATGCCTAATTAGTGAAATGCGCCGATGCCCACAGAGAGAACACCATGTAGAGATTTCTTGAAGTTATTTCTATGTAGAAAGTGTTGTTAAATTTAGAAAATTGCTATAGGTAATTAACGTTTCTTTTTGAACTTCCTTTTAAGCAGTTCGGTTATAAGGCACGTTTAGAAGGTCAGAACTTTTTAATATAAATTTTGGAAAAAAGATTATACCATTTTTTCTAGAAGGGAAAGAAATAATTTCCATGTTTTAAGATACATAATTTTTAAATTATATTATATTATTTAGTGTTATCCTCACTATTTTTATAGAATAATATTTTAAAATATTTTAAAATATCATTTGTATCTATATATAAAGCAAAGGTTCATAACTGAAAATTGCGAATGAGCCGATACAAATAAATACACAAATCAAAGGTACTCAATTGTCGGCGCGCCATTTCTATGACAGTGCACGTTCTGTGGTCGACACAATAGGGGCGCGTAATATTGTGTGTAAAAACGTCAGTGTTCATTACATTTTACTGTTCGGTTGCATTGTTTGAGTTGTAATATACCCGTGTACGGTTACGGAAACAAGCGGAACGATAATTGCATTAATTAAGTATATTCGTATTTCGGGTGATGTGCTGTTAGTGTCAAATAACCAGTAATTACATGAGACTTCGCTGTGCTCTTTCAGTCCACTACTGGGTACAGGTCATATACCACTCATATACTTTTGAATGTGTATTTGTAGCGTCTTATGAAACCACGAGTTTTCAAATGTCACGATGAAGAATGCGTATTGTACAAATATGATGTGAAGAAGTCACAATATAACGAAACAAAGAAATAAGGAATTTTAATAATAAGAAACTCCGTTCAACTCTGAAGGGAGGATTTCATTTAGAACAAACCGTTTATGCCATTATACCAGCGTCTTTAAATTTTCATTCAAATATGTAGATAAAAATCAGTTATGTCGTATTATGCCCGAACATTCGTGTAATAAGTCATCAGTGAGACGCAAAGAAAATACGTCATTCATAACGACGACAGCCACGACTACTGTCAAAGCGAGCTGAGCATTATTAGATCAAGATTTGCCGAATGAAACTCTCGCGGAATTAAAGACCGTTAGAATGAATATTGGATCTCTATTCAAACTACGGTTGAAATACGATCATCTGAATAGAAAAGGGATCCCGTTTTAGTCGAAAATTTAAATTTATATTAAGACAAAGTATATAGTCACAGTACTTGAATGATTTGAAAGTTATCGAAATCTATATTCGCTATGTATACGTTAAGGCATACATAATCAATTTATGACGTCATTGATACATGATGTATTTTAAAAAAGCTCGATGACGTTTTACTGTCAAAAAAGCAACCACTATCCATCACAGCTTCATATTCATTACTTCATTTACTCGATCTCAATATTGAATAATCTGGATTTCTAAGTAAGTGAATATAGTCTCCGTAATATTCAAAGTAAGTCACTTTTATATCACCTATTAAAATATCAGACATCTTTGTTTCTAGGCTCGTCTCATGCCCTTTAAATATTAAGTAATAAAATAATAGATCACGTCTGTTCTCTTCGACGTTACGTTTCTCCCACTATGGGACAGGTAGAAATAGTGAATATCCAATTTAGTAAAAATCATTATTACCCGACCCAGCATTTGAAGCCAGGATCCATCGATCAAAAGTCGCCCTTACAACTACTCGACCGGCGAGGCAGTCATTAAATAGATAGTTGTAGTTATAGTTATATAGTTTTCTTTACCGATACAAAAATTAATTTTAGTCGCGTAACAATGTTATTTTTATATTATCTGCCACATCGAATATGAACACCATAGTGCGGCTTGCCGCACATACGACTAATATACCCGTATGTCAGTGGTCATGTTTAATGTGATTTGTGCATTAATATTTTTCCAAAACATGTTTCAAGATAATTCTACTTTAACAGGGACGTGAATTGAGTGACTTGGTGACTATTTGCTCGTATGTTGAATCAGAGATTGGCGCTTTAATGATCTCCAGGACTCGTCCTGCCCGTTTGTCAGTGTAAAGTATTCTATGTATATAAATACATTTTATATTCAGGAATTTACAAGCTTTAGATGATTTATTCAGTTCATTAGTATTAATATTGTACATCCAAAGTGGACAACATGAAACATAATTATTCGAGTATATCTGATCGTGAAGGAAAGTTGAAGCTATAACGTATTATGTTTATGTACCCCGCTACACTAACGGGAATATAAAAGATACTAAGTATTATTTCAAAGAAAGCATAGACATTACAGATAGAAAGAAGTACTTGGACAAGCAATTTTAATGTATAAAATTCTTGTACAACTATCAAGGCACACCAAATCTTAGAAAGAAAAAACCATTCATTCAGAAAAAATATATATATGATAACAGCGTTTATACTATAAACAAAGAAACGAATAAGAGGGTAGGAATAGTACAGAATAATCTAGAGCGTAGTACAACAAACCTACTCTAAAAGACACCACACACCTTTAAGGTGACCTCTAATTTGAAAACATGATATCCGGATCGTCAACCGCCGGGACAAAAAATAGGTTCAATCATTCTATTTTTTTTTATTTTAAGTTAAAGGCATTATGAAATAAGTAATCATTGTCAAATGAAATTAATGTTTGACAAACACGTATTAACTCTTTGATATTTACGAGGGCAATAAAAATAATACATCTAAATAAAATACATGAATGTACTTGTGTAACAATGTCAGGTTTTGTTTCCATTTACTAGTATAGGATTTGCAATCAGATTTGCAATCAGTAAACGTCATTATAAATTAGTTTACGTCATTACGTACCGCGCCCATAATTGAGAAGAAATAACAATAAACTCGGTGGGGTTGTCATTTTAGTGATTGCTTAAAAATTAGAATTTTAAGCTAATTTAACTACAGCAACTCATTTTCAAACTTCTCAGTCTTATGATCTGTAATCGAGTAATAGGCTTTTTGACATAAACGAAACTTAATGAATATACGCGATTTACAATTTTTATACAAGAAATTGTAGTAACTTCTAGTAGATAAATGTAACCTCTAGTAAGATAAAATGTAAATATACCTTTCGAATAAGTACAGTTTTACATGACTACGCAAATAAAATCCATTGCTCGAAATATACTGCTACGCTGTCCTACATTTAAAAACCACTCCAAATATTGAACGTTCCTCAACGGAACCGCTCTGTATATAAAGGTAAATACTAGCACACATGATATTTCCTTTAGCGTCGGAAAATTTCCGAACAGGCGAGCAAGCAAACCGAACTTATCACTTATTTGTATAGAGAACGTTCCATCGCATTTCGTTGCTCACTTTAGTGTATACTTTTTCATGGCACGACGTGTACAAACAGTGTTTAGTTGGTGGCGTATTTTCTATCTTGCGCTTGCTGTGTGCGGTGTAGGGGGGTGTGTATAAGAATGAATGAGGATGGGAGGAGTGGAGGGGGCACCTGTTGCTGCGTGTTTCGACGCGGAGTCTAATTCTGCTGGAGATGAAATAAACAGAGCATTGGCGAGGTTCCGGCCACCGAGATATCTTTTGACGGCTTCAATTGGTATATGTGCGCGATTTTTTGTATGGTCACGGACGTTTCGTGTGCAATGCGGTGATTAAGCTAGGCTTTTATGGTGTTTGATCTCGGTTGAATACTGCAACTTGATGTTTATTTTTGCTCTTTTATTTGGTTACATTCAACTGTTTGCTTTTCAATTATGTATTATAAATTACTATTTAATGTTTTTAAATGTACGGGTTTTCGATTAGTCACATTTACAGGCCTAATAGTATGGTATGGTAATAGTATGGTTTATTCGTATATAATTGTACAGATATGTATGTAACTATTTGTATTTGTAGACGTACTCATATAATTTTATCTTCCTACATATCGAGTATTGATATATGCGCTAGAATTTTATTCATCCTGTGCGGATTATATTATGCACTACGAATGTTGAAGATATTATTGCTCGCGCTGTGAGCGTGTATATTTTTGTAATCCTACAAGTATATGCAATCGTTAAATATTTTCGCTTCGTTACAACTGCTTTGAAATATACAGATTTCAGTATAATAACAAGCATTGTTTTTCTTGCCGAACATTAAGCTTACTAGCTATTAAATTCAAATGTTAACGGGTAATTTAATTCCCATTTTTACGAGTATGTTTACGTTTGCCTACCCCGTAAGGGACTCGGCGTGAAGATATGTATGTATGTATGTATGTTTACGTTTCTGTCTCTGAAAATCTTTAACATTTGCCATGGTATGGTTTGAGAAATTTTATATGTTATTTATACGCTATGCGTTATTTATACGCTATGCATTACTTAACGGGTAATTAATATCGACAAAGTTTCCAGCTACACGGAACGAGTACAAATTATTAATTGTAATAAAACTATTTGAGTAAGTCTGCAATCAGTTATCTCAACAATAATTAATTGGCCATTTTATCCAACTTGTGAATTTGTATTCAATATGTATTTATATACTACCATATAATATATTGTTTTAAGTACATTGTTTAATAGGATTGCACCAGTGTATAGCGAATGAATGTTACTTCATTTGTTTCTCCAATTGATTGAGTGATGTAAATTGCGTAGAGCATACTCATTGAAATACACGACTCTACCTGAAATAAACACGACTAATGTCGAGAGCGCCGCGTATCTGCGATTAAGTGGCAGCGCCATTTCTCCCACTAATTTCGAAAACACGTGTCTGATTTGTTTTAACATCGTTCAATTTAATATCTAACAATGAGCCCATAGCTTAAATCATTCCTGAATAGTTTTTTGTTTCGTTTACGGAAATCATAAATTATTTAAGCTCAAAAAGTAAATAAGTAATATAAAAAGTCTTGTGACTTGTGTGCGTTTGTCTATCAGTACCTTCGATTGGGGACGTAACAGCTTCAGATAAGGTTGCAGCCGCGGATAAAGTACAGTTAGATAGTTTAGCAGAAATGCGTAGAACCCCTGCTTCCGATCTAAATGATATCCTTTTAAAAAATCAGAAGGTAACAGAGAACGATGGTCCATTATTGCTGAATTTTTTTAAGGGAATATTCTGAACCTCGATGAGGGGATACACAATATTGAGAGTAGTAATTCAATCAAACCTTAAAAGAGAGAAAAAGAGTAAAATAAGAGAAAGAATAATAAAAAAAATCCACATGCCGTTTTCGAATTAAAATACATTTTTTTCACATATTATCATTAACGTGTGACAACAGCTCACATCGTGTTGGTTACATAATTTAAAAAAATACATATCAATAGGTATTATACTATGTTAATTATTCAAATATGTTGTATTATTTACCTTAGGTATCGTAGACGGGTATATCTAACGCGTCATTGCTAGCACGTCATAGTGCGGCGCGAATGCTACGGCGTATTTTGTGACGCGCGCCTGTTCCACAAATGTCCGGACGTTTCACGAGACGCCGCGCTCAACTGTCGGACGTCGACGTACATACATAATGACGT
>DWEI01006204.1:0-10262 GCA_018245875.1 Mysoria ambigua | reverse complement strand
GTACAGTACATCCAATGTTATTGCTTATTACTGGTTACAATGGCTTATTTAATATTATACAGGCTTATTATGCATGTTATGATTCAGTGTTAGGTTTTGATAAAAGCCCCTCTTGGTATGCCTGTGTTCAGCAGTAGATATAAACTATAAGCATCTGCATATAATGTGATCTAAGTATAATTTATGTCCAGTAATAAATGATTAATGAGAATATATTAAAATGTGAAACATCTCTCGCTCAGTAATAAGGGTGTTTTCAGATATTACTGGAAAGGTTGCTAGCTCACAGAAGCTCGAGACAACGCGAGGCGCTCATTTGGAACGCGTCGCCCGGCGCTCTGGGCACGCTGGCCACGTACGGCGACTCGCGCGCGCACCTGCCGAGCGCAGCGCCCGCGCCGCCCGCGCCGCCGGCGCCCGCCGCGCCGCCGCTGCCGCTGCCGGCGCCCGCGGTGCCCGCGGTCGCCCCGCCGCCCACGCCGGGCACCTCCTTCACCGCGCTGCTTTACGTGCAGGCGACGTCCCCCGCTCTGCATAAGCTACTCGCCAACATAGCCAGCAGCGAGTATTGTGAAAAGGTTAGAGTACTGACTGCAAATATGGCACGTAATATGTAAGATTAATTAAAAAACAAATCATATAAAACCATTGGTACTAATACTATTTTTAATCATGTATCTACAATTAGAAGTAAAAATTTACAGCAGCAAATCATTGTTATCAACCGTTTAGGTTAAATTATAATTATTAATAATTTAACTAAAATAATTACTGACAGGATGTGGAAGCGGTCCATTGTTTTAATAAGTCAATTTAAAATGGCGCACAGGTCGTATTGGTGTGGGACAGCGAGCGAGCCGCGCCCACGCTGAAGGCGCTGGCCAGGCTGGCGGGCGACGCGCGCGACCCGCTGCCCGTCACCGTCATCGACTCCACCACGCACTATCCGGGGTAAATGTTGTCTTCGTGCAATATCACGGTTTGTGGCAACTATACAAAGTGAACTAGACAGATCAGAACTCCTTATTACATGCGTAAGTATATCATATTTAATTATTCTCCGTGACAATGATCATTAATTGTGGAACTGCGGCTCTCACATCAGGTAACTTTTTCTATACTTATATATTTCGTTGTTATTTGATTGAGAATTGTCGCTTAAATGAAGTGCTTTGAATGTAGACGAAGGTCTGTCAACATAGAGTCGATTGACGCTCGGCCTTGTCTGCCCACCGCGTAAAGGGGCCTGATGTAACGGTATACTAGCAATAATGAACTGGTCACTCGGCTCTAACACCGGCGGCGCGCGCAGAGAGGGCGTGTCGGCGCGCTGGCAGCCGCTGTGGGCGGTGCCCACGGCCGCCGTGTTCTCGCTGGACGGCGACGCGCCGCTGCTGGCCGAGGAGCTGGACTTCGCGTTCCGCGTGTGGCAACACTTCCCCGAGCGCATCGTCGGCTACCCCGCGCGCAACCACTTCTGGGACGAGTCCAAGGTCGTCGTTTAAGCCAGGAATAAGACATTAATGCACTATTTTGAATTTTCAATTTTGGAATCTCCTAAATATTGCAATGAAGAACAATCGTCACTTGTGCGTGTAGTAATACATAGAGAGATGATTCGCGGCCCGCGTGCGAGCAGGGCGCGTGGGGCTACAGCAGCAAGTGGGGCGGCGCGTACTCCATGGTGCTGCCGGGCGCCGCGCTGGCGCACCGCGCGCTGCTGGCGCAGTTCGGCGCCGCGCCGCCCGCGCTGCGCCTGGCCGTGCGGCGCGCGCGCAACTGCGAGGACATCCTGCTCAACTGCCTGGCCGCGCACACCACGCGCCGCCCGCCGCTCAAGCTGGCGCAGCGCCGCCGCTACAAGGCGCCGCACCACCGGTGCGCTCTCTTCTGTACTCTCACCTTCACACTAAACAAGTGGACATGCTTTGTATTGTCTATAGGTGGCGGCATACTTCTCGGTCCTTCTTTTTCTTCGTCTGTTAGTTATCATTCAGCGTGAGATTTTTTAGCTGTTTGCAGAATCTCGTGGTGCTGAATTTCTTATATTTTCATTGAAGAAAACTAACTCAAATTACTTTATGTCAATGTACTATGCGTTCCTTCTGTTCTTCCTCTTTCCCGAGCCACCGCCCTGCCGCAGAGTAATCTAGAAGCCACTTTCTCTTGTTGCCTCTTGAAGAATCTCATGTTTTTCAAATCCTTCTCTGTCTTCAGTACTTTTTTTACCTTTTTCTGTTCCCAATTTTTCTACTTCATGCAATGAAGAAGTTGATTGGGACTGCGTAAATTTAAGTGTCAGTTATTTTTTTTACCGCATTGCTAGGAAGTTACTGGCGAAGCTGTACTCATGCCGGTTCCCTCGACCCGGTCGTCGAATACCACTTTCTGTCTGTATGAACGCCGTAACACCGTGACGAAGGCGTGCACGCGTAAATATGTTCACGCCAGGTCTCACGCGGCGAGGGAACACCACCGCACGCCATATTATATCTCTATGAACGTATGTTCCTATGTAATATATATCAAATATAAAATGTTATCCGTTTCTCTATTTGCATTTTGGTCTTGTTTACATCTGCATGTCGCTCGGTCAAATCGCGCTGGCCACATGTCACCAAATTGGCCTCACACCTGACGCCGCCGGGGGGCTTACGGGGCGTTGCCGTCCTTAGCAAAGTCGACTGCAGCCAACTTGGTTGTACCTTCGCTAACTGCGATTCTAACACCAGGATATGGCCAGTATAGAGATGAGTGAAACGAGAATAGGAAGAAAAGTCTATTTTAAACTGTCAGAAAATTTAACCGAAATAATCATTACAATTGATTAAAAGGTCGTAACGGAATTCTTGACGACAATTTTAATGCCCGTCGTCGTCGTCGAAAATGAAGTTTATTTATTTTATTTACAATTTAGTAAAATTTTTATTTTACCCTGAAATCTGGTAATCTTCCCACTTCCGTGGTTAATTTTTATATGCAGCTTATTGGAACACTTGAATTTATTCTAGAAAAATCATCTTAATTCGAAATTTTAACAGGTATTACATATAATGTATCGTAATTACATCATTAGCATATTAAATTATTGTGATAAGCTGGCATGAACATTTCAAAGTAGCTATTGAAAATACATTATACTCGACCTACGAGGTAGTGAGTGTAATGAGTTAGAATTACGTAAATATTTGTCTTTTTATAATTATGTTTCATATTCCCCCGGTACTTGCGGCTGTACTAAGTTTGAGTAAATATCGAGTCATCCTAAGACACATCGAATCAAACAATCTACCTCTGTCTGTCTGTCTCTGCTTCACATCTATAGCAAGGCACTGGTTTGGATGATATTTTGTGTAAAGATAATTTGAAACCCATTAAAAGACATAGGATAGTATTTATCCCAGAAATCCTAGAGAAACGAGAGCTATGACGATTTTGACGGAACTTTCACTGGCCGACAGCTGATATAATAAGGAGTGATTTCGGCTACTTTCGTTTAGAATTTGTTAAATTCCGCTCGGACGAAGTCGCGGCCACAGCTGGTCACCAACAAAGCAGTTGTAACATCGACCTGTTAATGTAGAACGTATATTCACATGAAACGTCAGTCAAAACAGATTCATATACCCGCACTCGGCCAGCGCGGCGGACTACGGCCGTAACCCTCTCAGTCTGTGAGGAGACCCGTGTTCCAGCAGGCGAACGATACAAGGGTCGATATCGATTAAAATACTCAACTTAAACATGTTTCATGTTACTGATCTCTATTCTAATATACGCTACCGAAGTATATGATTCAGTGGGTGTAATGTAGGAAACCGATATTTACATAACAGAGTGACTCAACCTGCCGCCCGAGGAGGCTTGGGTCTAGACCGACCCGCCCGCTCGGTCCGTATGCGAGACAACCGGAATGACTTGCTCTTGCGTAACTAGCTTCATAACGTTTTATTGCGAAGGATGCATGGTGGGTTCAGCTACGGGCACCGTGACAATTGTATTTCTTTAATGATGTTGGTGTGTGCACCCTAAGGACGAACAGTTGTGCATCCTGGTCGTCGTTTGACTGACCCGCTGCTGCAGTGGTTAGTGAGCCTGACTGTTCCGCCGGGGGTCGTGGGTTTGATTCCCACAGAGAATAAATATTTATGTGGATGAGCACTAGTATTTGTTCCGTGTCTGGGTATAAAATATCTATTTAAATATATATTTGTATGAAGTCAGCCGCCTGGTTACCATACCACGAGCTCCGTAAACGCTTACTTTGTGATCACACGGCGTCGTGGGGAGATGTCTCGAGATATGTTAGCACCTGTTTTTCACCTTTGCATCATTCCACTGTCGTCTGTAGTGTCTATGGTAACAAAGCAACAATACAATTTTTACACAGATACACAGTACACACTGGCCGCACTCATTTATAAATTATTTACAAAGCATTATTATATTTTATAAGCATTTGTCTAGTTGTATTGTTCCAGTGCGCAATTGTCGGGGTTTGACCGACGCCGTACCTCGAGTCACGTGGGGCTCGGCGGCCGCGCTTCACAGAGTTATCTTCCTGTTTAGATCACTTCTGGTCGTATATGTATATTAATTTCGCGATTGTTTCTGCATTCAGTCGGACCCAGAAAGTTTTAGGTTGTCTTACTAGAAATTTCCATTAATAACTCGAAGTCTGAATTTTTGCTCGGTTTAATAATATGGTCTCTCTAGTTAATCGTGAAATATTATAACATATACATATAATGTTATTTATTTATTTATGTTTTATGGAAATGGACTATTGTCCTCAACCTACCCCTTCGGGGAAAAAAGGCGTGGTTCTATAAATTCCATTATTGTTATCACCGCTGATGTGCGCAGGTCGTCGTGGAGCGACCCGGAGCACTTCGTGCAGCGGCAGTCCTGCCTGAACACGTTCGCGGCGGCGTGGGGCTACATGCCGCTCGTGCGCTCCGTGCTGCGCCTGGACCCCGTGCTCTTCAAGGACCCCGTGTCCACGCTGCGCAAGAAGTATCGGAAGATGGAATTGCTGACGTCCTAGTACCGCAGTGGCCGGGCGCCTGCCTGCCCGGCGAGGGCACTGGCTAGGTGGAAGTGAACGAGTGGCTATATTAAAGATTTTTTTTTCCACATAATCTTAGGTGTTAATTGTGTTTCCGTAAAATAGTGAATGTAAGGCGAGCGTTTCGATATGTTGAAGTGAATATCGCACCAAAATAGTTTTGCTAATAACTATAGTGAAATTAGTGATTATTAGTCGACCCAAATATTTTAAAAACGATTGCAATGACTTCCACTAGGTAATGACATTGTTTGACTTTTAATTGATTTGTTTAATGGATATATTTAATTTTTAAATGTTACCCGCATTTTACATTTTATATTTTTACATTTTGTAAAATTCTTGTTCTAGTCTCTGTAAGTTAAAACGTGGTGTCCATTTATTTTGTTTGTTTATGTATTTGTATATAAGTTGTGTGTTTTATAACTTGCTATGTACCTAAGTAAATGAATTGAGACACAACACCATTGTATTATTTAGAGTTCCTAAGTTTAATTGATATTTTATGATATCAATCAATACCGTGTCAGACTACAATAAAGTGTAGGTAAGTTTGACGAAACGAAAAATGAATAATACACGAAAAATGATTAATACACACATTTAATAAAATCATTTTGTATAGGTAACACTTCTATGAAAAGAACAATAAAAATCTAGAGTTGAAAAAAATACTTCTCTAAAATACTATATAAAAAAGTTATAAAGTAAACTGGGTGAAGTAAAATTGAAGTAGTTCACCGTATATAATCAATTAGTTGTTAATTAAATAGAGTTTCATATTTATTAACAATGTGGAGCGTCCGGAGGGGTCATCTAAGTGCATTGGTAAGCATTGCATAAGTAGAACGCAGCTGACATAACGAAGACTTCGCAACGACGACAGCAGCGGCCTTGGCCCCGATGGTGCGCGCGGCCGCGGCGCGCGAGTAGCGCGGGAACACGGCGAGGTGGGACCGCGCGCCGCGCCGGCGCCGCAGTCGCCCGCCGCGCGCGCCCGCGTCTCGTGGGACCACTCTCGTCAGTCTATCGAATCAAACAGTCGGTGTACGTAATGATGGAACATAGCGACTTGGTCTTTTTCGATTTTTAAATTTATAAAATTTTAAACGATATTGAAATAAATTTTAATGATGTCGATAACCAGTTTAATACACAAATTAATATTGTTAGATTAACAGTGTTATTATTGTGTATTGATTAATGATAACAAATTTTAGCAAGTACCAATCATATACCTCGTGCAATTAGTTGATATTTTGGCAACATAAAAAATACGCGTCCCTTAAAGTCTGACATGAAATGCGATCATTTTGAGGTCTAGCGTACATGTAAAAGCGTATTTTAATTATCTCGTTATTGCTAAATAAAAACTGTTTACCCTTTGCGTTTTCAGCGAAGTGTGTAACGTGTGGTGAATGGAACGACTGACCTGACGACCTTCGCGCCAAAAAATTGTGTAAAATACTAATAGAACTTGGGTCAGTATGTTGTGGTTACTCATACTTAATTATGGTAATTATTTAATTGTTTGCTAAATTATTATTAAAAAAATACCAACTAATTGATTGTGTGACATTGTTAACGGTCAACAGAATTCATATTTCAATAAGGTATAAATGTAATTTTGGTTAGCAATTATTTATCATAATTTATTCAATATGTCCTTAATGTTAAAAATGATAAAAGACGAATGTCTTAACTAGCAAATATTTAATCTTAATGTCCAAAGTGCTTGGTACAATTAGCCAACAAAATTATCTATAGAAAATGCCTATTATTTTATTAACATTTCGAGTACGATGTTTATGGATTATCGTACTGTGTTTCACCTTTTTACTCTATTCAAAATATACATTCATGTCTTAGAACACATAGTGTTATATAAAGCCTTTATGACATGGTAATAATTAACGTAACTTCACGCTCGTAATCCCCGAAAAGGTAGGCAGGGGAATGCAGAACATTACCATGTTTGACCAGTTACATTTACGTCCCGCTATGGAATAGGTGGTGTGAGTATAGCCATATATCCAGACCATGAACCACTATTAGAAAATCAGATTTTTTTTTGTTCGCGCCGGAAATCGAACCCAGAATCTCCCGACCGGCAGTGACATTTACAACACGTCCATCGAGGCAGTCAATTAACATTTATTTAATTATTCTTTATTTGAAAACGTAATTATTCTTTAATTAAAACATTTTTATTTTGACGGTATTTCAAAGGGCTCTTCGAACTATTATCATAAAAATCTGAAAAACTCAATCAGTATCTAGCAATGGTAGCCTAGTGATTTAAAATTTAGCCTCCAGCTTCGGCGGTTTTAGGTTCGATCTGGGCACGTACCATTTATTACCACATTTATAAAATGTACGTTTCAAGTTTAACTATTATTGGCTTTAACAGTATTACAAAACAAACCATAAAAACGTAACAGATTTTGAATAGGAGATAGAAGATATCTTGACTCATTTGTATGTAACTCGTTAGTTGTAATCAAAAACAATATATGACAAATGTTATCTCAATATGAAGGATTTATTTAATAAAATAATATCATATATTAATTCTCTGCAAAACATAAATCTTTATTTTATAATAATTTTTATTTTGCACAGAATAAATATATAAAACTGATGTTTTTTAATAATCGAACTTTGCGAAGCTGAAGAGCCAATTACTAATATATTCATGAACTTATAAAGAGTTGTATGTGTCACATAGACAATCCTTGGCAGAGCTGAGGTGACCACACCGTTTGACGTAAACTTCGCTATTATGCTATTACCACACACTTCATGTGAAAGGTAGATACTTCAATATGAAGATAATTTCTAGTTACACCTTGTTTATCATGAGGAAATCCGTTAAACGCGCGGCTTATAACTAGTTAAAAAGTTATATCGCTAACGTCGAATCAACAACGTAATATACTTGTGCAGTTGTAATTATAGGCATAATATTATATAATAAGTATTACATGTACTGCAGATAATAGGATATTTTTCTTATCCATTTATGTACTGTATTGTTATCTACTATAAATGCAGATGTGCAAATGCAAACATTCCGAATGTTATCCTTCCTAAGGCAACACTGGCTGATGGAAACAACGTATGGTTGGTGCATAAGTACGGCTTGCCGCTCCCTGGATTATAATTTGTATAATTCATAAACTTACATTATCTGTTGCCACACAGTTAAACAGGCTACCTCGTTGGTCGTGTTGGTTGCAAGCGTGACTGCCGATTGACAAGCCCTGCGTTCAAATCCCGGGTTGGGCACTATTGCCTTTGTATGAGATTTAATAGGCGTATTGCAATAGACTTAACACCTATTCCATAGTAGGACATAAACTTACTCATGAAATGTGGGAGTGTACTTCACTCCTCTGTCTACCTCTTCGAACATTACAGGCGTGATGTTACGTACATTATTGGAGGTACGAATGATGCACGCACACTGATTGCGTTGTTCAGTGTTGAAATGTCTTAACTGACTGTGTCCCAAAAGGTAATATAATTTGCATAAACAATTTATATCTGCTAGATAATTCTTCGCCAATGCTAAGACTAAGTACATCAAATTAATATTTTCTTCATCCATACAGAGATTACTATGAGCGAGGAGATACCCAATCCACATGCCCAGCGTGGGGATTATGGGCATGGCCCCTCAGCGGAGGCCTGTATCTAGCAGTGAACCGAAATAGGCTGATGATGTGTGCGCGAAGTACCATAGAATTGGATGATCCTGATACCTCGTACAGTATTAACTATGGCGGTCGCTTGTACATATACAATGCAGCGATCGATTTTGTATGGAAATACTTTTGCTATATCTGTGATATAAATTATACCTAATATTTATTTATCAGTGTTGGCAACATATTTACCGACCGTTACTAGAGAAAACAAGTGATTTAGTTGTATCCAAATTAGAAATAAAGTATATGGCATCTGAACGAATATGTACTACAAAATGAATTTTTCAGAAAATTCTGGAACGTTCGGCGCACAAAATGGCCCGTGTCAAACAGTGGTCAGTATTGGTGACGGTGACGCTCGTCGCAGTCGTTTTGCCGTTGTTCACCGCACAACCAGTTAGTATGAAATGTATTTCTTTTTTCATTTAGTAATTACATATTTATTTCATCATTTATAAAATTGCCCTTTTTATATAGCTAAACATTTTTTTAACGGCTAGTATTTAATCTTTATTTATTCTAAGTGGAGCCATTGTAATCAATTAATTTAATTAGTATTTTTTTTTTAATGTAAATTTATCTCTACCGTAGATATAATAGGGATGAAAATTAACCTGAGTAATACGATTGTTTAATGATCACAAAAACATATCGATTTAAAATGTAACGGAATTACATAAAACAAATAAAGGACTGTTCTTTTTAAATAATGACATGGCCTAATTAAGTTTAATTCTCTTAAATTTGGAATAGTAAGTACAGTGAAAGATGTTCAAATTACTCATTATTGAAATGGATAATTTTTTAGGTGAAGGCCTAATACAAAATGTTTATATTATGTTTGACGTCTAAAGTTAACACGGAAACTAGAAACTGAAACAGAAAGTTATAAAACTTTTATATTTTACAATAGATCTTACTTTTATATTTTACAATAGATCTTAAACTTAACATTGGCTTCATTGGCTGTTAATAATATTTATCACGGCACAATACGAATATAGCGTATAAAGATAATATTTTTTTTTTCCATTTTCGTCCTAGTGCTTGATTTATTTTCATATTTCAGCCAACAGCTGACGTTTCGATCGGTAAGGACCGCGCGTTGAGACAGTCAGCATTGCGAGCGGGCAGGCGTGTGGCGGAGAAACCAAAATGGGGCTTTTTTGGAACAGTTTTCAATCTGATATTAGAGGTAGGAACATTGCATATTAAATTTCGCACGTTAACTGTTTATACTGGTCATCTACAAAAATTAAAATCAACTCCCGTGAAAAGAGCTACGAATGAGTGTAATAAGTATTAAAATAAATATAATATTATAATTGACTGCCTCGTTGGTCGTGTCGGTTGCAAGTGCGACTGCCGATCGAGAGGTACCGGGTTCGATTCCCTGGTCGAACAATGCAAAATTTTCTAATTTAGATTTTCTAGTAGTGGTTCGGAGTCTGGATATGTGCCCGATGCGTGGCAATAGGCTCACC
>DWEI01006203.1:0-10262 GCA_018245875.1 Mysoria ambigua | reverse complement strand
CGAGTGACGACCACGGCACCAACACCGCCGTAAGGCGGGGTGAAATCACCGGGGGGCAGTTGACCCCCTGAGTCTGCGCGGGTAAAGAGGGAGTCCTCGAGGCCCGCAATCTCGTTGCAAGCGGCGACTATACGCCGCGGCGACGAACGCCAAAGTCAGCCAGTCAGACCCCTCATGTTCTGGAGAATCGAGTCGGTGTTGATACGTAACAATCATGAAAGACTTAGAGACGACAATAATGCTCAATAGGTAACTTTACAAATTATGTAAAGTAATAGACAAAGTTATTTGCAAAACTATTTAAAGCAATTAATTAATTATTGTTATTGAATAATTTCTGAGCTTCTCAAAGTTCGTTATTAAATGCCCGTGGCCAATTCATAGAATAATCTAAGTAAACAAAAGTAAAACTAATACGTAATGTTTCATTTTAAGCCAGCGGACTTAGTAAATAAAACTGGTGACCCTCGAAGCGACCACGAATGAAACGTGAAAGTAATATGAGTTTGGCTGTTTGTCTAAAGCTTATAAATTGAGCTGAGGGATTTCCCTCCGTTGTTCAAGGGTTTATCGACTGCATTTGTGAAACAATGTAAGCTTCAAAGTTTAAATGAAACTGACCACAGATTTTTTTGTTTTCCTATTGTATAACCGAATAAGCATACAAATATGCTTATATTTCAACCTTGCAAGTATTCGTTAAATGTAAACTGAAAAGCCAGAGCGACTAACATAATACAACTAGCTTCTTAGTATAACTTATTATTTACTAGTTTGCTTAATGAAATATTGAAACGGTTATTGAAATCTGTTTGTCTGTAAAGGGTTTTGTACACTATAAGCACTTGTGGACGCTACAGGTCGAACTGAGGATTTGTGAAAACAACCGACGGCCAGGCAAAACAATAAACTAGCGGTACGTGACCGGAGCGCCCTCTCGCGGCCAGTTGTAAAAACCGAGAACAAATGAGGCTGGAAACACAACGGTACACTTACCGGAAAACGAATCTTGTAACTTAATTATAATATTTTACTGTTATAATTATTCAATTGTACAGTAAAATTTCAGAGCTTAAGGCGTTTGTATATTTTTATTAGTTTGATGTTCAATTTATATATACACGAATAAACGAAAGAGCGGAGAATGTGTGAATGTGGACGATGCACGTCATATCTGCACTTATAGAGATAACTGTTACTCACTACTGATAGAGTCAACTTCTCGGGGTCCTAGGCCTCGTAGTGGCATAATATTGTAGATGACCCGAGACAGATCAAGACGGGGACGACCGTGTGTCCTGCCGAGTGGACCTCGTCGTTACCCTCAGATGCACCACCTATAAAACGTGTTACTCGTAACCTTACGCCTGTCCCATTGGGTCCCCCACAAGGTAACTATTTAAATAATAACAATTATATCAAATCGCTGTAACGACCGAAATTGAACGTTGAGGTCTGGGCGTAAGATTGAATATCGATAGCCGCCGTTAAGGGACGTAGGATGTTTTGTTGTGTGATTTTTTTGCGTTGGACCCACGTGGTGCAACACATGTTAAGACCATCGCATCCCGATACAATCCGGGAGATAACAGGACTAGGATAAGTTAGTTCAAAGTTTACGCCGTGTTTCGGAATTTTGTAATTTGTTGTTTTGAGGTTTCGTGTTATTAAATAATTTACATATTTAATTACTTTATGAGATTTGTCTTAAATTAGTTTGCGAAATTTGTAAGACGTTATAATGCAAAATATTTCTATAGATATAATCAATACAATTTATTTTCTTTTTGTACGGCTTCAACAGTATGATAGACTGAGATATTAGGATACGAAAAAATTCAATGTTTATTAAATTTGCGGGACAACTAAAGTGATATGATTGTGATAACAATGACAAGGTGAAAGTTTTCAATATTGATAGTATGAGTGATATACAAACCTATTTCTAGAAATTTAAATATAGAACATGTCTTTTAATAAAGTGAGTTTCTTTGGGAACTTTTTACATCATACTTGGAAATCTTTTGTTTTGGCGAAATAAGAAAATACCTTATAAGGAATTTAATAAAGCGACCCAAGGAGTACATTCAGTCAAATATTTCAATAGAGCCTTATATAGGTACGTTTTTCTTAGGTAATATCATTTTAACCAAAACTGACTAGTCGGCGTGTGCCCTTGTTTTGTGCCCTTAACCCTTGTTGATGCTAAAGTAGACCCGTGTTTAGTAGCGAGACGTTAAAAGGGTTTATGCTGGCCTAAATCAGCTGACACAACTCTGGGTTGACTCGGCGTGGCTAAACATGGCTATATTCCCTGGCAGGCTACAAGCAGCGGCGTAGGTGGCGGGGGAAGCTGTGCTCTGCGATCACCAGCTCACATGTCCAGAGTGGAGGCATAGCCAAAACTCCTTCAAGCGAAGCCCATGTCTAACAAGAGACTTAAACAAGATGATGATAATGAAAGAGGTATATGTTAATGAGTTACATATCATACCTTAAATGAATCAATGATAATACCTACTGATAATAATATAAAAGTGTTTCAAGAAATCAAAGTCAAATAAATGATACAGGAATTTGAATTTGATGATAATGAAACATTAGATGAAATTTGAAGGTCCTATATTTAGTTATATTATAGTTACGTTATATTTAATGACTTTTATTGTTCTCGAACTTGTATCTTTGTTCTCATTGCGTTTCCAGCATCTTTATTATATGATAAATTTATTAAATGTATCGACTGTTAATTATTCATTGCGTAAACATTGGAAATTAGTTTCCTAAAAGCAGGATTGTTTAAATTTTGTTCTCCCATACAATTTTATGATTATCATGTGTTTAGTAAATCTTGATTCTTGTACCAAAAAATGACCTCCAAGTAAGTAGGGATTTTATACATCGAGCGTGAAATTCCGAGCGCCTCGTGTATGTTTATAAAAGCGCAAACGCTTAAGTTAATGAATCATGATCGCAAAAAAGTTAATGAAAACAAAAAAGGCAAAAATGACAAAAGCCAATGAATCAGAAATTCTCATGAAGACGAGCCACCGCACCGCCACATGGGCCGCACATTTGTGCCCCTCTCGGCCCACGGAGCCCCACCCCCCTAAGGGAACCACTGAAAAAATCGGACCAGCAAACTGTGGCAAAAAAACACAACCGTATGCCTTTAGCAGCAAGGTTGAAAATGTGACATATATTCCGTCATAAAAAGTCGAGCTACGGTGCCACCAGAAACGGTGTTCCAAGGGACATAATTTTTTTGTTCTGTAACCGTATTGCCAGGTCGTTGACCTCATTTTGCGTGCATATAAGACTACGTATTTTACCAATGTCTTTATACCACGCGTGACGCTGCACTACAGTACTATGCATGAGACCATTACAATTGCAAGGTGAGGTATTCTTAAGTAAGGCGCATTACAAAAGGTGAGGTAATTTAGAAGTCCGAAGTTCAAACGCTATATCGATTAAATCAGGTATTTTAAAGAAGAATTTTTGTTAAATTTCTATTACTGGCTCAAAGCCTGATGTTGAGCCTGTTGTATCGCGTTCTCTCTATTTTATATTCGGACGTAATCCGTGGGAAACGTGGGAGTATATTTTTCTGCCTGCTTCTTATGAGATTACAAGCTTGAGGTTATATTTAGGTAGTCTTAAATGACTGAACATTAAAGTGTTCTGATATATTCATAGCAAATTTATTTCACTTTGTGCAAATGAAATATATAAAACTAAATGATTCAAGGGCCCTTCAGTATGTTTTGCCACATCATGTGCATTTATAGTCAGAACACCATACAGTCATAGCATGGCTACCAACGCTGTGTCATCAATAGGCAAAAGTGACCTAAATTATATAAACACAAATAGTGTTAAAATTATAATACGTTTAGCAAAATTAATATAAATCAAGACATATCTTGTTACACTAAGAACTCTATTAAAACATTAATTTACATGTACTTTGAACAATATTTTCCTTTTATTTGGTATATTTTTTTCATAATTATGAAACTGCTAAGCCGCTAAAATATAATATTACAACATAAAAATATCGAAAGAATCATAAATACTTGGAAATAGTAAATAAATGCTTCAACATGAAGCGTATATTGGTCACTTGTAAATATTTCCATCTGTCTCACAAGCTATGTACATATTGTTACTTTTATAGTAAGTCAAAGAATACTGTGAGCGAGCAAACGATTCGGGAATGCAAGGAGAATAAATGCACATAAACGGTTTTTATATAAAGTATGTATAATATTATACTTCACACAGCTTCTCAAGGTGAGTAGGTAGCTATAGAATAGGATATCTCATGAGTACTGCACATTACTATCTTTCTTGCTCTACAAAATAAGATAAACTCTACAACAGATCTATCAGTATAATTTTCCTATCTTATCCGCGTATTTTTCCTTTGAAATGATGTTTTTCAAAAAACAGTGCGTCAGTCGCAATTCGATTGACGAATGTGCAGCATGTGGAACATACTCAGCGTTGGTTGCGTGCTGGTCGTCGCTGCTGTAGCGCAGCGGTCTAGTGACGTACGCGAAGTGACCATAGCACAGGGGGTGGTGGTCGGTACCAAGGCCAACGATGGCGATTACTACGAGTTTCACGGCATCCCTTACGCAGATTCAACGGCCGGTCGCAACAGATTCAAGGTGATTTAGCAATACGCGATAAATTCTTAAACGTAACTTAATTTTTTCACATACGTATTTTAATTTGGTGAATTTGTTATGAGAGGTATTGGATTCAAACCCCGGGACGGGCACTATTAGATCTTTGGGTCGGCCAATTTTATATAGATGTTTGGTGTGTGGCACAGATTTATCATCTATACCATAAGTGGTTACTTAAATGTAACTGGTGAAACGTGGGCGTGTACAACACTCCTGTACCTACCTCTTCGGTGGGTTTAGACGTCTCGTTATATTTTTTCTTTTTAAAACGATGGGAGCATAGACGAAATTTATATCGTAGAAAAAGCACGTCAGTTACTACAATTTATAAAGTACCGTTTGCCTGACCATAATTACTTTTAGTTGTTAATGATATAATACGTACATAGATATAGATACAGAGGAGATAATACGTACACCGGTAAAATGCAAAAGCAACATATGCATTTTTGTGGACATGCTAAGGAAAACTGCTGATTCTTATTGAGAAATTTGTTATCAAAGATATTATAATACTAATAGTATATTTTAAATGTTCTAGGCACCATCGACACCACCAATGTTTGCAGATGTTTTTATTGCAAATCGAAAAAATGTGAGATGTGTCAGAGCGCTTGGAATCGGCTACAGCGGGACCGAAGATTGCTTAGTAGCTAATGTATTTACGCCCAGTAGTTTAGCAAGTGACACAAACCTGCTACCTGTCATGGTGTGGATCAAAGGGCAAGAGTTTGAACAAGTATACGAACCTGATCTTTCTTTCAGAAATTTTATGGAACAAGATGTCGTTGTTGTTTCTTTAAGCTACCGGGAGTCAGTATTGGGATTCTTGTGTCTGGGTACTGAAACTGCACCTGGCAATGCTGGTCTTAAGGATATTATTGCAGGTCTTAGATGGGTTCGGGATAATATAGCCAGATTTAACGGAGATCCCAACAGTGTTACTCTCTTTGGTCATGGCAGTGGAGCAGCTGCAGTTGACTTGGTTTCTCTATCACCAATGTCAGAAGGCCTTATTCATAAAGTAATAATACAGAGTGGATCTGCACTATCACCGTGGGCAGTAACACGCAATAATATAAAATATGCCGTAGACGTAGCAGAGGCCCTTGGCCATGAGATAGTAAACGTTGAACAATTATCAGAAATATTTACAAGGACAAGTGTAGCAGCTTTAATGGCTGTAATTAACGAACTCGATTTAAAAGACAACTCATTAGCATTTGCACCGTGTTTAGAAAATGAAAGCTTAGAAGGCGGTGAAGCATTTTTAGTTAAATCACCTTATGAAATTTTACATACAGGCGAATATGCCAAAATACCATTTATGGCGGGTTTTGTAGATATTGAGGGTACAATAAGAGCTGAAGAAGCTATACAAGAGGATTGGTTAGTAAAAATGGACGAATCTTTCATCAACTTTATACAACCCGACCTTTCCTTTGAAAACGATGAAGAAGCGTTAGCTGTTGTTGATGCCATAAGGCATTTTTATTTTGACGGGCAAGCAATTGATTCTACGAAAATTCGTGAATATTTGCTGTATCATGGAGATACAATGATTTTAGTTTCAACCCTGAGAGAAACTCAAATGCGAGCTTTGGCCTCAACTGAGCCTATTTATTTATATCAGTTTTCGTATAAAGGGCCGTTGGGTGAACCTTTTGCAGGGCCATTTCCAGTTAATACAGCTGCCCATAGTGAAGAATTAGCATACTTATTTCGTGATTTTGATAATTCCAAAGCTGTTGAATTGGATCTAACTGTAAGCGATATTCTTATAGAACGATGGACAAACTTCGCTGAGACTGGGTAAGCCTTATCACCCATTCATTAGACATTGTTTTTGGAGCAATAAAAATCTGCGTGGATTCTGTTTAAATTTCTAGAACCAGTTGCCTAGTATAATTACTACAGTGTTACATAGCACAGTAATGTAAGTTGGGTCTACACAAAATAAAGTTTTATTTCCAATGGGAAATTGAGGGTCAAGATACAACACTGACTGGAACCTTAGGGAGTAGACAGAGAGAACAATGTTTCAAATATCCCCATTCTTTGCTTTTATTTTCTTAATTTTTTTACCTTCAAATTTTTTATACTTTCAGGATTCCCACGAGTAAAACCTCCAGTATAGAATGGCAGCCTTTTACACGACATAATTCCTATTATCTCAGAATTCTAGACGATGAAGAAGTAAATCGGCAACTAGGAGGCACTTTAGAGGTGCAATTGGAGAATCCACACTATGAAACTATGTTGTTCTGGGAAAATATTTACAAGGAAAACTTCTTAGATGCAAAAAGCAGATGGAAAATTACCGATAGAACTGAAGAAGATGTTAATGAAGAAGAAGAAATTAGTGGAGATGGAGACGAGAGTGGTGACGGAGAAAATGGTGAGGAAGACAACGACGAAAATGAAGAAAACGAAGAAGATGGAAGTGGAAATGAGAACGAAGATGACACTGATTCAGAAGACGATGGGGGCAACTCTGCAACAACAGTTGTAGGGTACACGTTCCTAATATTGTTATTATATGGAATCTTAGACAAATTGCATATGTCACAAATAATTTCCTAAAAAACTTAGCAGTAGATCAAGAGCTACAGTCTTAAGTTTACTTATAATTGTGAATGTAAACTAACTTTCCTGAATTTGTGAATCAAAATTCAGTGTAATGTTAGACTTAGATGTACTTATTAGTATTATTATGTTTTAAGTTACAGTATTTTTTATACCGCTCTCATTATTTGTACAGACGTTTTGTGATCAGTATCTGGATATATATTTTTGCTGTATGTTTTTATCAATATTTTCTAAGGGTCTCACCTTCAATCGTATATATCTTATCTAATCGTTGACATATCTAGAGACCTGCCTTAGGATTATCGACAAATAATAATATTTCACCGGAAAATGTATATCTAATCAAATCATTCAAAGCCTTTATATTAAAATAAATATTATACGATGAGAATTCTATCCAACAATAAAATGTAATATTCATTCTATAGTCTTATTTTATTTATTTAGACCTACATTCTTGCATTATGAGTACACTCGTGTATTTAAAACTCTCTCGGATGACTCTCGAGAATCGTGTTGGGCGCAAGCGCGACTGCCGATCAAGAGTTCCTGGATTCAAATACCGAGTCAGGCACTATTGCATTTTTCTAACATTCTTCTACTGGTGGTTCGGAGTCTCAAATTTTTAACCTTCAAGCTTACCAGTAAATCCGTAGTGGAACGTAACCGAAATTGCTGACACATGGAAGCGTACCACATCACTCTGCTTATCTCTACGGTGTTTGCAGGCGTGATGTTACGTGTCTCTCCGTATATACATATATTTCTCCATATTTTTCTCCTCTGTAAACCCTTTCAGGGATTACAAGCGTGATGTTACGTTCTTTTTATTGCGATAGGAGCATAGACTGAACTTTTATTGTGGGAGAAGCAGGTCAGATTTTCAGAAAGGTGATAATAAAACTCGTAATAAGAATAGGAAATTATTTGAAAGTGCATCAAACTGTTACCTATATTAATATATTTAAGCGAACACAAACCCATTCGAAGTCAGTTTTTCTCTCATGATGTTTTCCTCCTTTTCGCCGAACTCTGAAACTGTGCGTGATAGTTCAAGTTAGTTGAAACGAAGCCACGTCGCGCGTTCACGCAAATGCTTGCATGTGCTTGCAAAATGTCACACGGTCACACGGCGAAGTAACTTTTAAAAATCTACATATAGCCTGCACGTAACCATAAATAATGTGAAACTAGAATTCTGCATTATAAATTATTGTGTCTCGTGTTATAAAAGCAAATTTATATTTTAAAATTAAAATATCTCTTTTTTAAGACACAATCATAAATTAACACAGAGGATTATTTAATGGTTTTTTAGGTACACGGGCTCGGGTCCTGGGACTGTACCTGTAATCAGCTCGTCCGAAACATGCTTCTTAATACTGAAACTACTACATTGTCCATATTAAACCCAACCACTCGTAGGTACTAAGGGTGTATACAATATATTTTTATAAGCGCTGCACTTTTACTGCCGCATCTGCCCTCTCGCGGCAACTCGTGCAAATTTCACTCGTGGCAGTTATAACGGCTGCCCTATAAGCGTTTTACGGGCAGCGCCGGCCGCTCTGATAAACATTCCTGTGCACGTCGATAGGAACAGTTTATATTGTCCTGAAATAAACTCGCCGCGAAGTTATTGCGCTGGCTCGTTGATGTGAAATCAATACTTTGAAATGTTATTACTGCATATTGTTATGTGTACGAGTATATGTATGTAACAATGGCCCGTATAATCAATATGCCGAATATGTTTAGGTAAATATTTTTGTATTATACAATCATTTCTTATCGTTTCTCTCTATTTTGAAACGACCAAGTCTTATGACAAACTGAGGAATTGGCTGATCATGGTTTTTTTTAAATAATTTAATTATAATTCGTTCGTACCCAGGGTTCGTACCCAGAGTCTCTTGAACAGCTGTCGAGTTTGGACAATCACTAGACCAACAAAGGAATTATAAATAAAACGTTTCATTCGTCAATAACGTTTCAGTCGTCAATAAATAATCATAACATAGTTAATGACGTTTAAAGATACATTTGTACAATCCGATTCCTTAATTTTTGTAGTATAGGGCACCAAGGATTGAATGTTGAAAATGAACTTTGCTCGACAGACGCTCAAACGAGCCCGTCTTTATTAACATTTAAATAGATATCGCTACTGTTTTATATGCCCTAATCTCATAATTCTAAGTGGGGCAGTGATTGGGGTGAATTGGAAAATATTAGTATATAATTTAAACATGCGCGCGGCAGCGAAAAGTATCCACAAATTTCAAACTAAGCGAGCCCGTGTACTCGATCCATGCATTTGGCTGAAATTGACGAACACGTGCTGCTCTGCGTTGATTTTTAAAAAATTGTGTTTTATTACATTATGGTTATGTGGATACGACTTCAATAAAATTTATTTATTGATGACAATATGCGTCTATTAACATTATCTTATTTAGTGGTCATGGAAGTTCAAATAGAGGTAATCGTAGTTAAATAATTGACTGGAATTAACAATAATTATTGGAGTGGAAAGGTTTTTAATCGCTTTCTAGAGCTATCTTAAGAACATAAAGCAAAAAGTTTGCTATTGATAATATATTTGCATTTTTACAACCCTCGTGCTAGAATAAATTACAAACCTGATGGTTTATTACAAAATAATAACGTATAAATAATTATGTAACTTCACGCCTGTTATCCCCGCAGAGGTAAGCAGAGGAATGTAGAACACTCCCACGTTTCACCGGTTACGTTTACGTCCCACTATAAAACAGGTGGTGAGCCTATTGCCATGCAGTGTTTGATCCGGGAATCCAACCCGCGACCTCCTGAACGGCAGTCACAATTGCAACCAACACGACCAACGAGGCAGTCACACATCCAACGAAGCAGTTAATGAATCATCATCATCATCATCATCAGCCTCTTGAGGTCCACTGCTGGACATAGGCCTCCCCTAATCGGCGCCACTCC
>DWEI01006202.1:0-10262 GCA_018245875.1 Mysoria ambigua | reverse complement strand
TTTTTTTCAAAAACGGGGGGCTGAAAAATTTCACGGTTTATAGAAAATAGTTGGAATTTATAATGTCTGTCCAGATATGTTCCATGTGCCGTGGTTAGATTTTTTCGGAATAAAGACCCAAAAATGGACATCTCCTTTGCGTTAATAATATATTATCTGTTAGCCACTCCGCGCATGAAGAGTCTAATGGTCAAATAAACAAAATCGAACGAAAGTCAGAATATTTTAAAGTAAAAATATATATTGTAATAACTAATATCTATTGCTATCTATTTTCTATATACTAAGAAAAAACAATATTGTACAAAAAAAGCAATATTGAGCAATAAAGCTTTAATTTGTATTTATGTTGACATTATCTACTTATGATAGAGTATGATAAAATAAAAGGTTTTGAATTTGAACCTATAATGATGAGATTAAAAAAAATATTTGTTCACCTCACCTTTCAGTATCGGGTGTATAAGTCTGTCGATAATGCTGCAAAATCTGGCTACTGTATAGCTACAATAAATAGTCGGGGGCGCTCACCGCGTGGCGCGCGGCGCGGCCGGCCGCGGCGTGCCGCTGGCGCCGCGCGGCCAGGTCGCGCTGCCGCGCGCGCAGCGCCCGCCGCCGCAGCGTCCAGCCGCGCTCCAGCGCGCGCCAGTCCCCCGACAGCCGCCGGCACGCGGCCGCGTACTCCTTTTCCATCGCCGTGCGTTCCTATTGATGGTTAATGTAAAAAATTTGTTACTAAGTACTTTTTTTAATATAGTAAGTAAAAACAAACGTAAATAGATCCAAATTAAAATAGTGCAGCGTTTATTGACATCAAATAATGTAAATCAATAGACGACGGTCCATCGATAAAATGAAGTAGTCATAATAAAATTAAACGTGAATTACCAATAAACACTGAAAAAGTAAAAACCTGCCTGTATTAAGTATGTGTTAAAAGTAACACGATGCGTATTCAAAACACATATTGACTCAGCGACAGGCAGTACATGGGTCGCGCGTATGTGCGTGTACGTGTTAGCGCGTGTCTGTGCATGTGTGCGCGTTTGTGCGTATGTACGTGAGGACGCACCTCGTCGAGACGGCGCTGCGCGCGCAGCAGCTCCTCGCGCTCGGCGGCCCAGCGGCGCTGGCGCAGCTCCTGCGCCTGGCGCTGCGCCAGGAACTGCTGCCGCTCGCGCTCCAGCTCCGCGCGCTGCGCCTCCAGCCGCTCGTAGCGCACCTCGCCCTCCAGGTCCCTGCTCGCCCAAGACCCTTTGTTTACTCGACGTCGACATCGCTCCCCTCGGATATGTCGCTCTTGTATCAACTCATATACACTATAGATACAATGGTACGTTCGGGGCGGAGCGGACTGTGAGCCGAATTCCCGCGCTATACTTCAACGTTTCCTAACGCTCGGGCACCGCTCAGCGTACTCACGACAGCGCCGTGACGTTGAGCGTCTCGGTGCTGGCGGCCAGGTCGGTGGCGGACCACGACAGCAGCGACTGCCGCGACAGGTTCATGGCCGACGCGCCCTCCTGCCGCAGCTTGGCCGCCTCCGCTGGGTCGTTGTAGCGGAACATGTTCGTCCGGCCCAGTAGCAGGATGCAGCCTGGAGTTCAACATATATACAGATTATTTAAGTTATTAGAAATGATGAACAGAACAGACGCTGAAAATAAATATACACCGTAAGTTTCCCACTATTGGGATTCATACTTAATAAATGAAGTGTTAAGAAAATTGTAGAGCTCGGTACAGATAAAATTATGTGTTACATAAAGTATTGCGTATCAGATCGACACACTAGCCGCACCCTGGCTGAGTTTGGCGGGCTTGTCGAGCAGCACGGTGTTGAGCCAGCACTGCGCGCCCGCGGCCGGGCACACGGTGGCCACGCCCTCCTGCAGCGTCACGGTGCAGTGCAGCGGCAGCACGCCGGCGCCGCTCAGCTCGATGTCGGGCGTGGGCGAGCACTCCTTGCTGCCGATCACCGTCTCGCCCTCCTGCCACGCCCGCCGCCGGGTGCCGAATGAACAGTTTAAAATAAACATGAAGCTAAGCGAATTCTCATGCTTTTAGATACATAACAATGCAAAGATTGATATAGAACTAAAAACTAGTATAGTACTAAAACTTAATTTTAAAAGCGACGAAATAATTTTGGCCTAACTTTAATATGATTATTGAATTACAGGTCTTAAGTAATTATTATATCATCACACACTAGGTTTCCCACACGGTTGGCAAAAAACATTGAATGCCGCATGTATCTATCTGTTCCTACAGACTTCACATGCTTCTTCTAAATTACCCATTTTTGAAATACAAGAAAATAGTACACATTATGTAGTCTAATATTCATATCAAACAACTTTTTCTTACATCTTAACAATGGGCTATAACAATATAGCAAACATTAATACATTTTGTACTTTTTACTAACCTTCAAATGGTACAGGGTCACCCCGGTGGACAGCAGGTTGTCGTCGATGCCGACCAGGTGAGGCATGTCGGAGTCCAACACGACCCCCAGCCCGCTCTTGCGCAGCCCCAGTGCCTTCTGCTCCTGCAGGATTTGCTGCGTCTCCCGCCACTTCTCCGTCCACTTCTCCGTGAGCACCTTCTCCTGGGCTTCCTTCCGCTGCAACGTCGCCAGCACCGCCGGTTCGGTTTCTATCGGAACCTACAGATTTAGCAATAATTCATTATTTTTCTTACGACACACCAACATCACAAACAAGGACAACTTGCTTTATTTGGAGGTAGTCTGATATGTCAATTTAGTGACAGACTTTTAAACAGATGGCGTTACAAGTACTAGCGAAAACAAGAAAAATTGCAATTTTAACAAATCTAGCTCGCAAGCTCCTACAATCATTGTATAAGTTCTCTTTATATTATGCAACGTTGCCAAAGTCCTTCAAACTCGTGGGTGCAGGGCGGCGACGTCACCGTGTTGTGCGAGATCTGCGCCCGCAGCTTGTCGATCTCCTCGCGCAGCTCGCGGATGAGCTTCACGTTGGGGTCCTCGTTGATGGTCGGCTTGTTGATGATGTTCTTCGCTCGGTTCGCGTACCTCAGAGTTGACAGAGTCTCGCCGTAGTTACAATCGGCGGGGGATATCTGAAAAAAGTTATAGGAATGAATGAAAAGGGCTAATTAATTAATTTTGACCACAAGCCGCTATTTTAATTTAAAAGGAGTTATGGAAAAGTTTATAGTAACAGTGTGTTTATTTACTTCTTTCCGCATACCTAAAGTATTTGAGCTTTCATTTTTAATCATACTTTGACCTTTATGATACGAATAAATCGGAAGCATCTTAAAAATGTTCAGGTTAAAATACGGGCGAAGACTTACAACACATTTTATGAAAAAAGTGTAGTAGAAGGAACGCCTGTAATCCCCGAAGGGGTAGGCAGAAGAATGCAGAACATCCCATGAGTCACCAGTTACGTTTACGTCCCACTAAGGAATAGGTGGTGAGCCTATTGCCATGCACCAGGCATATAATCAGACTCCGAACCACTACTGAAATTTTAAATTAGAAAATTTTGTAGTGTTCAACTAGGAAATCGAACCAGGGAACTCCCAATCGGCAGTCGCACATGCAACTGACATGATCAACGAGGCAGTCAAATTATTATAAATTTTATATTAAAAATGCGTATAATATTATATGAATTTTTAATACATATCATTTGTGCGTTTCCAAAAAAAATACTGAATTTAAAACACGAGAAATTGATTAATGTTATGACTGTACATTACTGAGGGTAGTTTGAGAAATAAGACAACACTCACAGCGGCGATCATGATAGTTTTGGAGTTGCCGCCGAGCGAGTCCTTCAGCAGCCACGTGAGCACCGAGTCTCTGTACGGAATGAACACGTTCTTCTTGCCCTTTGGAGTGCGAGCTGAGGACAAAACGTACCTCAATTAAGACAAAAAAAATCTTACCAACTTCATCACCTGCTATACAAACGAAACTGCTCAATAGTAAAGAATCGATTTAGTTTAAAAAGTGTTCTAAATTTAAATATGTAGTTGAGCGGCGAGTGTATGGGCGTGGGCTGACCTTCAGCGGGCTGGCTGGACTCGGCGAGCGCGGAGATGACGGAGCCGAGCGTCACCAGCGACTTGTTGATGTGCGCGCCCTCCACCAGCCGCTGCCCCGTGGCGCCCGTCGCGTCCGCGCGCTCGCTGCGCCGCCGGACAGCGCACACGACTTCAGAACACGTGGCGCTCGACGTGACATTACCAGTGTTTCGAGCCAGTCTAGCTTAGCCCTCAGGGATAGAGGCGCATCTGTGGTCCACTTATCTGGGGTTGATCACAGATGTCCATGGGCGGCCACTTACCATCAGGTGGGCTGCATGCCCGTCCTCTACTTCAATATTATAAAACTATAGCAGGAATAAGACAAACTACAGTATGTAAAGATTAAGGACTAAATAAATACAGATGTTTTGGTACAGGCATATTTAAAAACTTTTTTTTGTAAAATATTATAAAAAGGAAACTTTGTTAGGTAAATGAATTTAATTATTGTACAAAGGGTGTCAAGAATGTAGATCGGCACTTCATTAGCGACAATTACGTTGTATGTAAAAATATATGCTTTTATAAGGAGGGTGTCACCGGACGGATTATAACCCCTCGAGGGTCGAAATTGGCCAGCGAGCCGAGGGTTGCCCGTCCCTGAGCTGTAGACTACTTTTATGTTTATAAAGTCGCAACGAATGAAATATTTTCAGTCTGTCAACCTGCATTTCTTAACCATAACAGGAGACCAGCCCCAACTGAACGATGTCAGTGGTTGATGGTGGGCAACTGTTGCCGCTTTGCTGCTTCAATAAAACTATACCATTTAATTTAGTGATGAAAAAGATACTTAAACTGTGTATTAAGATAATAAAATAAAAAATCGATAAATACAAACGTAACTCTCCAAAAACCATTAAACGCATTAACAAAGTGCAATATAAGTGCACGCGCGCGCTCGCTCGGCGCGCACCCACCTGCCGGCCAGGTCCACCAGGTGCACCTTGGAGACGGTCTCGCTGGGCATGTTGTTGTGGCGCAGGTAGCTCGCCTGCACGAACGTGATGGTGAATATCGCGTGCGAGCGCGACGACACGTCGTTCATCTGCGTGGACGCCGTGGTGCGGTGCATGTTGCCGCGGTGCATGCACTCCTGCGCGGGCACGTCGGGGGCTGAGCGCACTTCACTTTACACACATCGAGTAACGGTCTATTTCTTCGTGTCGTTTTCTAATGACGTCACAATCAATGTACAGTTTTGTTATTTACACGGTCCTTCAAGACGTATTTCCACCTGGTCCCAACATTATTCTTCAACAACAAGCCAAATTTCCTCCTTCCTTTCCTCCTCCTCTAGCTACTTTCCTCCTCTAGCTACGCTCATACTGACCTGTATATCGTCATAATCCGACACGAGATGCTTGGAGAGATCCTGCACGTACGGCCCCAGCTTCGGATGCTCGCGGACCTTCAGCGAGTGGCCCGCGTCCGTCGCGAGCAGGTCCTTGACGCGCTCGTTGTAGATCTCCAGGTAGCTGACCTCCGTGCGGTACGAGGCGCCGGACTCCTTGCCGGCCGCCACCCGCGAGAACAGTTGCCGACATATCCGGGGTATCAGGCCCTGGCAGTCCTGTCGACACATCACATAAGCTCCCGGTAATAACTTGAAAGAGCAATACCAAGTGCAACAATTTATATCATCTTGGCACCTGTCATTAAGTCTGCGGCCATTATAATAGTCATAATACTTTAAAATTATAAGCAGATTTCATAACAAGAGCCATTTTTCTACACCCTTTTTGATTACTCGCAATTTTACAACCAAACGAACATTCTAGACTACAAAAGCTAATGTTACCAATCATCAGTTATATCCGCTGATCGATTTTCGTTTTGTTATCGTGAATATTACATACACGTTTAGATATTACACAAATACAGACGCCATAATGATGTTTTGTTTGTTCGTCTCGCGCCTGTCTGTGTGTAATGAATCAACGCGAACAAATCGATTGCGATGGCACTTGTCTTGTTAAATCGTTAGCGACTAGAGTAGGTGTATAGTTAGGGAAACGAACTAGCGACTAGAGTAGGTGTATAGTTAGGGAACCAGTTTGCACATAGCCATATTGCACTTAACCATACGCGACTAGCCATATTGCAACTGGCCTAACCAAACTTTCGATTAAAATATTCGATCCACTCATCCTAAATCCAAGTTATGTTCTAATTAAGTATTTATGGATATGTTTTTATTATACCAGCAACGAACTGACATGGAAATTATTAACCGTTAAGTTGGTAAAACAAGCCTTTGTTAACGGATAAATATTACATCTGCTATCAATATTGTTGTAAAGGGAGGCAGATTGACATGCATATTGATGTTTCATGAATTTAGTATTACTGGAGGGGATTTGGCATACTTTGGGTTTTCTACTTTGGAGCATCTGATTAGGGGCATAGGGAAGTTGAGAATGAAGTTTTTGAATGCTACATAATATGTATAACTGACGGGTGGTAAGGATATTATATGAATTATAAAGTTCAAAGGTGGGAAATTTAACAGGTTTTCTAAAAGTGACCTTGAAAAGGCCAGCAGATGGGTCTTGGCAGCTGCACCCCAAACCACTAACACGCAATTAAAAAAACTAACACGCAATTAAGAAAATAACTGCCCAAAACAAGTACAAAAATGGAAATATAGTCATATTTCCATTTTTAAAGTTCTGAGCCGCAAACGGAATGTTGTTTCTTCAAGTAACGAATGTTTCGTTTGTTAGTTCAAGGTTATCTTAGCTGTCACATAAGTATCAGACGGGAGCCAGGTAAAGTGTAATAACCAGTTTTTAATCATTATTATAATGCACGCACATATACAGTATTCAACAACGAGAAAAAATGCTTCGACGTGAATAATGCACTTGACGGCTACGACAGTGGCTACTCACTGCACTGAAAAAGCATTAGCATGTGTGCGTGCGTGTTTGTTCGCACGCGTGCCTGTGTGCGTGCGTGGCGTTATAGATACATAATGAACGCTGCCAAAAATCCAAAACATGAAATATGTATGTACAAATATTAAGGCTATTATAGTATTTATTTGCAATAAGACGTGTACGCCGCGCGCGTCCACACACGCACGCGTACCCCGCAGTACTGCACTGTTGTCGTCATACAAGCTGGACTCCCGTAACGACAGATAACGTAATATTATTCAATTGTAGCGTTTCAGGTGAAAAAAACATGTTCGCGAACTCAATTATACTAAGATTTTTAATGTGTGTTTAAATATGTAAATATATTAAATAAGTTGGCCAGCTTTTTTATTTGAATTGTATGACCGCAGACTATGCCAATAAGAAGGCACCAACGCACACAAATAAATCCAACAGTCTTTCACACATATGTGCCGACCTAATATGTCTTGTGAGATCTTTCTTATGTTTATATTTAAAAGCTTCTATTCGACACGTATAATGATAACTGTCATTAAATTGATAAACTCCCTGTAATTGGCCGTATCGCAGCTAAAGTAAATTGCGATGATCGTGAAATGTAGAGTTAACATGCTAAAATTCACAGATAATCATTTATTATCAAATTTTATCAGATATAGCGAGTCGTTTTAGATAGCTTGCTGATCTTAAAATTTATTTTGTTTCTTATAGTTTTGATGAACTAAATGCAATGCAATTTTGTAGTGATTATTATTATTGTTATTATCATCGGTTGTATGACTTGTAGATTCATCTGTGTTGTATTTGTTAAATTTTCGTCCCAACTGCCGTAGAAAAAATGTTAACTAGGTATCCTAATATTAATCACATCAGCTTTAGTGAACGGATGCTTCTTGCCTATGTATTTTTTTTACAAAAAAAAACATTTTTTAACGTAAAAAGAGGCGCCTTGTATCGCGATGCCGCTAACCAACACTCGTTTCATGGCTGTGTTTCGGCTTAAACGTCAAAAATACGATTTTGTTTCCATCGAAATACCTTATAGATACAGCATTTCGAACATAACGAAGCCTAACCTTGATAATTAAGGGTCTTCAGACCTCTCGCTTGAGGAATATATTTTCAGTTTAGATGTGTTCGTCGATTATTAACTTTTAATTTTATTTTACTATATGCGCTATATGGCACACGCTAGATGGCTGGCGTGCAAAAGTGCATGGGCGAGTGAGTGTGTACCTTAAAAAATAAACTAGGATATAGCTAATTGCCTACGTGAAATGTTAATAGCCGCCCATAAATGTACATGCAAACGAACTATGCTGTATTGGTTGGTATTTATCATTTAAGTGTGGCAACACATTGATAACATGTTTGACCGATTCGCACTAAAGCCGCCCGAGACCGGAAGCAGATCGTCACGGCCCGGTGACCACCGGACATCGCGTGGCCTGCAAACTAATCCGCCACATAGATAACATTAGACACCTGAAAACACAATGCCACAAAAGATGCCATCATTCGACCCCACGTATCCTCAGATAACGATCTAGCAGAGCCACACACACCACTGTCTCTCCCAAACTACGTAACTTCTAAATATAGGAAGTTATTATTTTGTTAGGAACATCATAAATTGGTTCGAGGTACGTAGAATAAAGGGAAAACAATGAACAATAATAAAACTAACTCACACGAACTGAGACAATGTATGAGAGGATTTTTTACATCCTCTACGCGGATGACGACCACACAAATTACTGTCGTCTCGGATATATCTAATCTTAGATATTAAAAACGAATATTACAAATAGAACTACGAATAGATACAATATGCACATAAAGATAATGATGCCTAATTTTGAAAGATAACAGAAAACTTTTGGAGAGACAGAGAAACACAGTTTATAAATACCACCATCGAATGTTACCTGACATCGGGTGACGGCGCCGTTAAACGCGGGTATCGCTTTGTCGATGTACGCGCGCAGAGCACTCACCGGCGAGCCCATCATCGTGAACGTCTTCCCGCTGCCCGTCTGCCCGTACGCGAACACGCACGCATTGTAGCCCTCGAACGCGCTGTCGAGCACGTCCAGCCCGAGGTCTGAGAACACCTGCGATAGAATGTGGTGTTGAATGTGTGATAGAATGTGGTGTTGAAGGCGATCTCTCGCACCCAATATAAGCTTAACAAGAACATTGTTACTTTTCTAACCAATTCTGAAGCCTGCAATCAACGTCGGGTCGAGTGGTGTCACATTTTCGATGTGTTAATTCCCCAATAATGCATTTACGTCAAGTGTTATATTAAATTTATTATAATATTAGTCCACTAAAATATTGAAAGTACTTAAATAAAATGTATATTGTGCCAAAAAATTATAAAAACATTATTTTTAACTATTTTAATCACTGCTTCACCTAAGCTGGGCCAAGCCCAGGGAGGTGGGGGCCAAGACCCCCATGACCTACCACCTGGATCCCGCCCTTGCCTGCAATGTTATTTAGCGCGAGAAACTTAATATAGAATGCCGAACTATTATTATCAGTAATATGAGTTTATGACAAGAATATATCAGAGCTAGACGTTGTTTCAGATATATACATATAATTAGCGAACGTGATATTTTATTTTGGATGCCCCTCACGCAATCGTTGGTAGGAAGAAATTAGCCGAGGGAATAAAGAATGAGTAATAAATATAATAAAATACTATAAAAAGGTAAAGAAAGCTGCTAACGCTGTGGGTGCACCGGAAGTATCACCTTCAAAATTCGAGAACAAATATTTCCGTAACAATATTTTGTCAGAGTTCATGTTTTTAGAAAACTACACAATTTTTTTCTGGACTAAAAATATTTTAAAACACGATTTTATCACATGCACTAAACGTAAGTTAGGTATTTATTTTTAATAAAAAACAAACCAGAGCCACGTAGCTCGGTTTATTTCGGCAAAAAATTCGACCTACATTTTTCTAACGAGAACAAACAGCACGTCGTTCGACGTTCGACGCGATTAGAACGGAATCTCTGAATGTTTAGAATTAAATGATCTTATATTTTTGTTTGTTTTTTTTTTTACATCTCCAGACACGTGCGGAACAAAAGGGTTCACGGATCTCGCTTCGAGCAAGCCACGGTCGCTCGTAGAATACGAGCATTAACTACGATTACTATCTAGTTTGACTGCGTCGTTGGTCGTGTTGGTTGCAAGTGCGACTGCCGATCGAGAGGTCCCGGGTCGAACGCTACAAAATTTTCTAATTAG
>DWEI01006201.1:0-10263 GCA_018245875.1 Mysoria ambigua | reverse complement strand
TTTTGTAGGTTTAATATTATAAAAAACAATATTACTTTGTACCATAGTTTCAATAATGACGTTTTGCGTAGTTTTGCGTATGACAAATGTTTTTTTAAATAACCGTTGATGCTATTAACAGCTAATATAAAATGTAGATATTGTTTAACAAAAATCTGTTTAAAAAATCCTAAAAGTCATCATCACTATTAACTCGTTCACCCTTCCACTCTGGGACACGGGAATCCTCTCAGAATGAGAATATAAGGTTATTCATCGATATGATGTTTAAAAGTCCAATCCTCACGGTTATTCAAATGAGTAGTTTAGGCGTAGGTAAATACGCGTGGAGTCGCTCACTCGCCGCATACAATTTGTCCCAGTTATGTGGATAATCGCAGTATACTCGCATTCATATGCAAAATAGTACCATATATACCACGGTGCACACACTCACGGAACATTCTGTCGCTTACTAGTAAGTAGGTAAGTAGTGAGTTAATATCAAATTGATGAGCACGGTTTACTGTACGCGAAGGAAGATAGTATTCCTGCGTCCACGTCTCAAAGTCTAGTGTCAAATATTTTGCAGGGTATTCATTCATGTCTTCCTTCTATGAAGGGACGTGAACATATAGGTACCTAAATATCGAAATTGAGATTTGCAAGCGATAGATCTTATTTGAATCACGATGACAAGGGGTGCTTTTCAACCAAAGTGTAGTCCAAAGATGCTGCTTTTACAGCTTAGTAGCTCGTAAAATGCGAAGATGCCGTACACAGACATTGAATATGTATTTGTTGTTTTAATAAATATTATTAGTTCTGCCCGCCAATAATTTTTTCCTAAGGGGGAGGGCGATAAGATAGTTTGCATTTTTAAAGCATACTTTTGACTAGAAAAACTAGTGGTGCCAAAGCATCGCATGTTTAAGTTTGAGGTCTGTCTGATGCTTGGATTACGTATCCATGTGCCACTGTCTACAGTAATGAAGGTAAACATTTGAGATTTTTACGCAACGTTTTTTGAGGCCTGTGGAGTCTAATAACCAGCCACTGACCAGGGGCGTGAACTGTTATTTGAACTTGTCTCATTTACGTAACGATTGTTACCTAAAGAAGAGAATGAGTGCCGATTGGTCAATGTCCCTGGCGAAACCTAAACGTTTTCATACATTTATTTAAGCAACTAGAATTGTAATCATAAAGTTAATTTTGCAACTTTAACTTTTTAAAGCAACCTCCGGGAAAATATATTTAATTCGTCGGAAGATTTCTAAATGAAATCAAACTTCTGGATGAGTTAAATAGGAATACAATCTATCCATTAATTGTGAAAACGGCTTCGAAGCTCACCTACATTCATACAAGGGCACACTCCAAGTAACATTCAGTTGTAATACATTTAGCGCGGCATTCACACCTCCCTCGAGTGAAAGGGCCCAGAAATATAGAATTAACGATTTCCAGCTGATAGATTTGTCTTCCCGATCCGATCCGCGGGCCCGCTCGCTCGTGTTTATGTTAATTTAATATACGAAGGGTATATTTCGTAGGGTGTTTCTTGTTATTGGGGTGGTATTTAAGTGTAAGGTAGCGTTGATTCGTGGGCAGACGCGCCCGTAAAATATATTTGCAAATATCACTTCACGTATCCAACTGATGTCTTCAAATGGAGTGTCGTTGTAGTTGTGATAGATAGAGCTATGTGGCTAATGCTTCGTATCGGTATCGGGAATTATATTTGATATCTATTAAAGGTAGCTTGGAATTTGTAAATTGTGAAATATTGAATACGAATTTATAAATTTTATGTACATTATGGTTTGTACATAAAGATATGTTTATCATGGTTGGACGTATGACAACAGGTTTTCGCCTGCATCTCTCTTGTCCAGAATAGTTAGTGCATTCACGTTTTCCTGATATCTTCTCTCTAAACCTGAGCACAGATGTGCAATGCAAAGATAAGTCCTGTCTATACGCTTTAAAAAAAGAAATTGTAGTCTTGTTACATCGATTTATAAACAAATGTAACTAATTGATTTTCCTATTAATGGGATTTTAAACTCCATAAGTTATTTCGTGTAAGTCTTCTTTGGTGCACTCTTCTATAAAATTATTTTTAGGTTCATTTGTCACACGTTTGCTGAAGTTTTTGTATGAAAAGGATTAAAAATTCATGTGTTATAGTCTATCTTATTACTGATAATCCATATGATTTTGAAGTTCTGAGTTTAATTTAGCTGCTATAGCTTTAATCTCGATCAGTTACAGTTTATTCCTGGCGATTAGTGTCACTAAACTCCAGGTTAGGATTACATTACTGAATGAATTTCAGATTTAAGTATTTAAATAATTACCATCATCAGCCTATCTCAGTCCACTGCCGAATGTTGACCTCTCCTAGAGGGCACCAGCGCGGCTTGTTCCCGCCGTCCCGCAACCAGCTTCTGGCTGCAGCTCATCATAGATCCTCATCTCACCTGACGGGAAGGGGCTCTATACTACTTTGTGGAGTCGGGGTCTCAGAGAGCCCCTCCAGAGCTTGCCTATTTCATTGGTGATGAGTTCTTCGGCAGATATGCCCAGCCCATTGACACTTCAACAAGTTAAAGCTTTAAAAAGCTTTAACTTGTGACCTTGAAGCAAATAGTTAAAACACAAAGCAACCAAATACGTTTTAATAAAAAATATTTCCTCATGTGAATTGTAACTACATCTACCATTATTTTCCCGAGCCAATCCATTAGTGTCCCGAACAAAATCTACTGATGACGGAATAAAATTTATAAATATTCTTGATTTGAGACTATGATAATACGGTATACATACCTACATAGTGTAAATCAACCTTCATGAGTTCCCGCTCACTCGTCCGTTGGCGATGGGAAACAAACAGTACGGTGGATCGATAATGACTGTTACAGTGACGTACGAGCAGGAACCGTTGCCGCGGCGCGCCCGGGGGCCCGCGGCAAGGTGCGCGCCGCTCGTGGGTGACGCGCGACCAATCTCGGCCATTGTCACTCGCCCTCCGCTCAATATTATTATTACAATATTTATTGCATGGAAAATTGCACTCATTGTTAGTGCGACGACGATATTTCATGTCATAAATTATTTTTATGTTAATTACGTGCATAGGTGGGGGATGACGGTTAACGGTTTGATTTTTTTACGTCGCGCGCGTTGTGTGGCTGGGAGTTAACAGATTTAAAATTCAATTTCTAGCTTCACAGGTAACAGTTAAAATTCTTACCCATTATTCGTCTCGAAGTTAATTTATTAGAAGGAATTGATTAACTGTATTTCTTCTGTTTATATTTTCTGAATTGCTTGACGAATAATAAATTAAGTACTGTTTCCACCGACAATTTATATGTCTCTAATGCTATTTCATGACAAAAAATATGTTTTAAAATATTAAATGTTTGATTATGTGCTACACGTAAGTCTTGTTGCAGTTTGAGAAATCCACTTCGGTATTTAGTAATAATCCTCGCTATTTGAATATTAGTGTACTAAAACTAAACAGCGTACAGATCTTTGCAAATGGATAAAATAATATGGTCCTCGTTATATAATACAAATTGATATAGAATGTGAGTTACACGACACACGTCGCGTCACACTAATTCGAAATTTAAAACCAAAGCACGCTTACGGGATTCAATTAATGCACCTCTAATTCCCCTTTCGGGGCGATCGCAAAAAATAACAGTTTTTAATCTTCAAAATGGCGGATGGCGAATTAAGTCTGACCGTGTCCCCCGTCCGCGGCAACAATGCGTTAGCTGCAGCCCCACGCGCGCCGCCGCGGGTTCACACGCACGAACAACCATGTAACCCCTGCTTTATATCGGCCTCAGTCGAACTGCGCGCGATTTCTGCTACTAGATGCTATTGTTTTGATTGTATTATTAACACTAATTTTATTCTCTCTTTTCTCTTTTTCCTATTACTAATATGTATATGAACGGTTCTGTTTTTTCCTTCTACTTTGCACTTTAGTACCTAAAATTAATTCAAATGAAAGAAATATAAAAATAACTATTTCATTATTTTGGTTGAATATTAATTTTATTAACCTTTATTCTATCCTTAAGGTGCATTTCTTAATACGTTAACAAACAGGTGACATGGATATTTTTTAAACTGGCTTCATTGGATTTAAGTTAGAAATTTAACAATATATACGTATATAAAATAAATTAAAAGAGAATCTTTTTCAAAGTGTTAATGGTAATAGTTTTGATATTAATTATGGATTTTGCAACTCTTGGACATAATAGGATCACTCTCAGATGGTTAAACTTACCCGAAATGACTTACAGAAGAGCTCTCTATCTAAAATATACTGTAATACAGCGCCCACTTTCCAAATCCCTCGGCTACATCAAGCAATATCGGCGCGGTCCACGTGTCTGCGCGATGCAGGAGCGGATAGCTTTAATCAAAAGATCCCACTGAGAGATAGACGCGTCAATCGTACCGCCATTCTTTGGTACGGATGTAACCACGCAGTATGTAACAGATGTGCTGCAGATTGAACTGTAATTTCTTCAGAATGGGTTTTAAAAAGCTTTACCAAATTCGGACTATACGAATGTCCGTAAGCGTTAATTTCATGTGTCGTTTATTACAAGGGTTAACATATATGATGTTAATATTATGTAACGTTATTTAAAAGGTCTTAGTGTTACTGGGATCCTTATTAAATTTGAACCTTTATTTTTTATTAAAATATACTATCATGATTATACTTCTGTAAAACGGTTTCGAAAATAGAAGAATTAACAAATAGCCTCGTAATATTTGTTAATAGAGAATATAATCGACAAAATAAAATTTAAAATACAAGCAACTCGCCACGGGGTAGGTGTAGGTCGGTGGCCATGCAGAATCACCAAAGTAGTAATAAAAGCGTGCATAATTCGGCGATTGTGCTCCCCTGCCCACCCTCCCTTACACCGGACCTATTGTCTGCTTTGTCCTTATTCGAACGTTAAGCATTTGCTGTAAGTCAAATTTGTGTATTCCATTTTGTATCTTGTACCTTAATACATCTTGTTATTTGGATAATAATTTACGAACAGATCTGTAAGGACAGAAATGAAATATGTATGTTGCAATACAACATATCTTAGTTCACCTACCGTCCAGCTTGTGAGTAGAGAGAGCATGAGCGATAGAGTTTGGCGTAAGTTCTTATTACAGTTGATTCACATGACACAGTTGATTGTTCCTATTACATTTGATTTCGACGTGGTCACTTTATAGAAGTTCAATTTTGATCAAAAATATTTTAACACCAATTCAATAATTATTGAAAGGTAGTATTGTTTATTCTCTTAAATTATTAATCACTATAAGAATTAAACAGAAGAAATTAAGATTTCTAGTACTAAGCGCTCATGTCAGCCACTGCCCAAAGTCTAGTTTGAATAACGTTTATTAAGTAGATCAAGATTATGGCTCGGTATGTTCTAATCGTGCCTTTCTCACGGGCCCTGCGCCCGAAGGGTAACGGCACCGATATCTGGCAATTAATAGCGCCGGAGCAGAAAAGGTTTTTAATTTACAACACACGTGCACGACGAATGGCGACGCGTGGCCGCCGCTCTCCGAGGGACTCGTCGAGTGGGGGGGACATCTTTGGACATCCTTAAACAACTGCACCGTGTTCCATTCTATGTATATTTAAAGTTCACTTCAAATAGGGCGTGCACTTTAACAAAATAGCAAACTTTATATTATATATATTTAATAATTTGACGAGATTGTGATTGTGTTTATAGCTGGCTATGTTTTTTGGAAGTAATAAATATTTGATGTTACGTTGGCAAGTTGAGAGCACCGCAGGCCGAAGACCTCTTTATCCAAAGAAATCCAAAGAAGTCTACAGATTTGGCGTGCTTCTTCGCTACAATCATTGTTCTCGTCATTTTTTTGCAACATTTTTTTGGCCTTTGCTTTACAAGGCCTCTGACATGAAACAGTATCTAACCTATTTGGTCAATGAGCAAATCTTGATTTTCCTCGGAATTTGCCTCTAACTACCTTCGCATGGTAGGCATATATGTTTTGTTATTCTTTTATCTGTCATTATTTCTTGATGTTAGAATTATCAACCATTAACTACAATACTTAACTACAAAATTAGAGTTTTTTTACGTCACTTAGGTAAATCAGCCAAGTGTACATATCTATGCATACGGTCTATCATATGGTACATCAGTGTGCATACGCACATTGATAAATAATATATATTTTAATTTACGTATAAAATTGTATTAAAGCTTGCAAAGTAACCCGATAAGCATAAAAATAAAAAATAATCGATGTAAATAAACCGGCAAACCGGCCAGTTGACTCGTAGCTTTTTTACGCCAATAGACTCGCTTCCGCTGACCGGATGCTGTCGACGGGCCGGCCCACAACAGGAGCGCTTACCTTAGTTTTTTATTTGTGCTCGCTGATTTATGCTTGTTTTGAATTTGTTCGGACTGTACGCCAAAATGCTTTCGACACTTTCAGGAACTAGCGGGGCTTTTTCTCTGGTGTCCGGGAAATGGGTGGAGTTCGAATTTTTCATAGCTGGAATGTTCGGCTAAGCGCAGTGATGACGTAGTGCTGAGTTCCGTTTTATTGAATGTAGTTGGATGGTTCTATCTTCAATGTGCGAGCCCGAACACTTTTCTTGCAAACTTTTCTGTATGGAGTACGTTTCGTTTCTTTGCATCTTTCGTTTGTATTATTTTTTAAACATCAAGCAAATTACACTATGTACATAGATGCGGATCTATTTTTAATGTATACGGAAGTATTTAAACTAATAATAGTACTTAAATACTACAGATAGGTACTTGAATTTAATATTATACTTAGGTGGATAAATATCAGTATAGGTAGATTTGAAATAGAGGTTTCTTAATCACCAGGAAAAAGTATACATAAAATAAGACATATAAATCAAAACATGAAAAAGACGTTAAGTTCAGAAACATTAGCCATAACATTTTATGTATTTTAAAATAACTTTCAACTAGCACTAAGAAAGCAATCTCGAGATACAGCGATACAAAGCTGAAAAGAGGAAAAAAATATTCTTTACATTATAAAAACGAACAATGACAATCGGATAGTACCTTCTACGGATTACTACGGCGCTCTCGCCTCGCCTATATCTCGCACTTCGCCTCAAAAGAATAATATGTCTTTATAACGGATCTCGTGGCTTTCCCTGCCTTACTTCTTACACATTTTTCAGTAAAATGCGAAGGATTCTTCAGTTCAAATTGCGAGAAATCGCTGAAATTTCAACTCTATTCACTATACCATACGGTCCTTTTTTATATAATAGCCTACACGAGAATAGATTGCATTGTCTTCTCACGTAAATCATCCTGGAATAAGACGGTGAGACACTCGCAGTCCATTTTAAGCTTTATACAGATATATTACAGCATATTTTTGTTCATGTGACGTTTGTATATACACCGTTTCATTCTGTCTCGGCAGTCTCACGTGGTAAAAGGTCACTTTGCCCGTGAAGAACGAATTAAATTTGTAAAATGAAAACTCCAGACACAATGGAGATGCTTCGTTTAAAAACTTAGTAGAATGTTATATTTGTATCGTTGCATAGAATACTTTACAAGCCAGCAATACTTTTTGGTTTCCTATATATTTAACAAGTAAGTGTAAGTCGAGAGCAAATAGACTAGTGGCGAGTTTCTCCTGATTTTGAGTTTCTCCTCCGAAGTCTAGGGTTCGAATGCTGTTATGCATCTATCGAAAAGTTTGTTTTTTCTTTTAAATAATACCCATCGCTCGCTATAACGATGATGAAAAACATCGCGAGACAACCCACACGCCATAGTGATCTACATAACAGTTCCTGAAGTGTGTGGAACTGGTCAGTCAGCCCTTGGACAAGCTGGTAGAGCGTCGTGTTTGCAAATTTCATTAGACGTGAGATCTGGGTGATCAGAAGTGCGCGGACGATCACAATGGTTCTTCTATGTCCATAATACATGTGCAGTTACCACAATCCAATAAAAGCGTGCATATAACAAATCTCAGAAGCCAAAGCTGCTCCTTCATATTACCCATATCGTACAATCAAAAGTTATCCCCTAACATAAAGACGAAATTTTATTTGGCCGCAAAAGAACACCTTAATTCGATGAACATAATCTTTCATTTGGCGAATTGTTTACGATGGCCGCGGCACGCGCGCGCCGTCCCCCTCGCTCGCTACTGCTTCTGTATCATTTTTCTTTTTCAATAAAGGTGCGTCCAGAACGGTCGTTTGGTCCAGTTTGATCGCGCTGACCCTCAGTAATGATGATTGGTTCCCGTCAGTAAATTGGAGGTGGCGGCGACATACGAATTCACTTAGCGCCCACTGAATCGTCACTTTTGCTTATGGCTCCTGTGCGTGTTGAACATTAATAACACCCCAACTGCTTTTCTGTTTCACCTCTCGTTACTTTGAATTATTTTTTCATAGTACATACAGAGGCAACCTAATTTTTATAGCACCATCGGCGATTAGAACTTTATAAATACTATTAGTAGGTTAGGATAGGTTATGAACACTTTTTATGCCACAGAACGTGCCAATAATATAACGTAAATATAGTCACTGCAGTTTTTTAAACTCGGTATAACATCTCTAAATAGTTCTGAACAAGGTCTGCTAAAAAATACGATAGCGTTGGTCATCATTTGTAATAACTCGTGAGGTGGCGAGTCCGGTTATCATACTTTATAATTTACTGCTTGAGGCATGTACAGCGGCGGTCGTGCAGTGCAACGATCAGTAAAGAATCGTTTAGATCACAGTGTTGGATTCACACGTGTTTCATTCCACCTATACGAGTATTTCAATTAAAATATTTATTTTGATCGCTGCTCCGATTACGAGCGTGACAAGTTCACGATTACCTTCTCCAAAATATTTCGTCATGGTATAGTTATAGTAGGTATATAATATGGTATTCCTGTAAAGGGTAACATTTTGAGTATGTTCAAAGGTTATTAAGTATCGCAGTTAATTAAGCATGATATAATCATCAAAATCAGTTTGCAGTCTGTCTCAAACGGTTGCCTCGCGTTTTGGAATCAATCTTTTGAATGTTACTCAGTGATTACAGCAGTCAAAATATCTAAAATATATATCACTGTTCTAGACCTAGGGTAAAGAAAAAAATGAATAATTTGTCGGTGGTCGGTAAAAATAAATAATATTGGTAAAGTATGTGGTTTACATGATATATAAATAATTCGAATAAAACAACGCAGAAGTCAAAAGACTCACCTTCTTATACACAAAAAACCAGTTACATAATAAAATCCCGATTTCAATGGCATCGGGAGAACGATGAATATTTATTGTAGTTCTGTTCACCCCGAACAGCGCGCGGAGTAATAACTTACCCACATTTGTGTACCAGCTCGCATCATTACCTTCCTATAGATCTGTTTGTAACATTTCGCTAATGGCGGACTTTCTGCTCGCGCGGCTCGCGGCGGGCCGCGTCGTGCCGCCGCTCATGTAAATGGCGTGTATTGTTCTCCATTTTCAAGGCCGAATATCTCTTATGTATTCCGTTTTACTTATAACGAACTGTTATACTGGTATATTCACATCGATCTCATACAGGAATACCGGACATATTAACGATTGACTCTTGTCGGATAAATTTGAATTCATACTGGACGTTATGTGCTGTCTGCATAAATATACTTTTTCACTAGAAGGTGGCATGATGATTACAGAACATAGCAGTCTATATGAAGGTTTCTAAGTTTGAAGAGTTGGCCCAGAGGCCATACGCTATAATCACAAGCTACAGCCGCCCTTCGCGAGTACATTCTCTAGGAAGAACAAGGTTTTATATCTCCGATATCGTTTAGCTGCTTCTATGAATCGTCCTCGCCATATGTGCCTGCCATATCTAATAGCCGGTCCCATTATAGTCATTGTAACACTCAGCATAATGGTCAGAATGGTATTCACGGTAATGATCGATGAGGTTGGCCGCCGGCCACTTCAGACGTGTGTTTTGTTAGGTGCGTTGTGAGTACGGCTCATGAATGTTTGGCAGATATATAATACGCGAATAAATCATACGTGATTGTCGGAATACTCGAATTCAGATTTACATTACCTAAATGTGTGTTGTGAAAGTTGTTTGTAATGGTTGCCTATTAGCTGACTTTGCGAAATTATTGCTCAGTAGACGTAAAATATATGAACAACAAAGTATAATA
>DWEI01006200.1:0-10263 GCA_018245875.1 Mysoria ambigua | reverse complement strand
CATTTTTATGTTTTAAAAATTTTGCTTCATGTTTCCGCATAGGTACTTTCTTTAATTGTGAAAAATTTTAATTAAATTTTTGAAATAATATTTAGGATTATATGTTTATGTACCCGAGTATGCGTAGGTATTGTTATTTGTCACGTTCTTCTTTAAAACCTATCTAATTAATTGTGTACTGTTATTTGTAGGCTGTGACGTCATATTCCTATCGGAGCGGAGCGAACCACGCGTCCCATCAGCCCATCACTATCCTCACTGACCTAACTTCATCACTCTTATTATTCACTCAATAGAATATGTGGACGTCAACTGGTGGCAAATGTTGCCAACAAAAATCCTACACAATGTTAATATATAAACGTAAACGTAACTTCACGCCTGTAATCCCTGAAGAGGTAGGCAGACAAATGCAGAACACTCCCACGTTTCGGCAATTGTAAATACGATATAATTAAAAGATAGGTCAATCAGCATTAACATTTATTTGTTAATAAATATAAATATTACATTGCAAATTAGTAACGCCGGTTTGCCATGCTGGCACCGTCGGTAGCAAGATCATTAACCAAGATACTTGTGATTATAGCTCTGTGTTATGTGTTGAATACGCTTGATGCTTTATAAAACCTCAACCTTTTTTTCACTTTAATTATTGATGTTATATTATTTCTTCATTAACAAACGCTTCATTTACATGCTCGTATACAGCTGCCTACTTCGCTCAGCTATCGTCAGTCCAGATCCTTAACAGAGTGGGCAGAGCGCACTAAACTGTAAACATACCTGTCTATCCTTACAGACCAGACATGCTATTATATGTTCTTTATTTTCTTCCGACATACATATGTATACTTAGCAGTACCTATTCGAATTTCTTCATCATCATCATCATCAGCCTACCTCAATCCACTGCTCATATACGGATCTAATATGTTACTATTACTATAGTATCTCCAATAAACAAATGTATGTTTACAGAATGTTAAAAATTGTGCACGCTTTGAACTACACTCGTCTGTTCGCGTAACAACTCGCAATGTACCGAACTGCGGGCGAACGGTTTGAGGCTCTCCGAACGCGGCAAATGACAAACACGCGTGTGTCATAATTTTTAATTAAAAAAAAAGCTTTCCACATGCAGCGCACAGCGCACAGTTTCAATGATAATGCGAGCGGCGGGGTTGCCTTTGGCGTCCGAGGTATCCACCGGAAACTGCATGTTGCTGCACAGTTTCAATGACTACTCCCCCGATGGAAGCTTAATGAGTCAGTGGTGCCGAGTGCGCTGACTGCGATAACGGTGTTATGGAAGAAACGCCTCGCCGAAGATGTTCAATGTATGCATAGGTTCCAATACGTGCGTGTGTGATGTTAAGCTGGAAGCGAATCTGACCGATACCAGAAGCTTCACTCTCCATGATGCCAAGTGAGACGAGCTCGACCAAATCTAACTATGGAGAACCGTAGGAGGACTATCGGTCTTTGATCAACAATTGAAGCTGAACATTGCTTGACTGTTAGAAACAAAAGAATAATATACTGAGTTAAATAACACCCGTTACTATTTGGATATGTGTACAACAAAAATGGACAGAATGAACGGCTCGGTTTATTGGTCGACAAATATCAATGAAATAAAAAAGTAAACGTGTCTCAAACACAATTGCATAAGTCACCTATTTGTCACCTAAAACTTCGGTTTTTAAACACCTAAAGTTTATTATCAATCGTGACATGTGACATTGCGCGAAGTGACATTCTGAATTGTACAAATCACTTGTAGTTGAGGGCATTAAATTATATATGGATATAACAAGTTTCAAAATGAACTAAACCGATTAACCCATCGCTTTAGGCGCAGAGCATTTACATAAGTGTCAATTAATCAAACTTGGTGTATATCACGAGTGGGCAGCTGAAGCGCCGCTCCGGGGTCGCTGGCGCCGAGCCAGCCACTGTCCGCGATACGCCGCCAACATCAATCGGTTGTCGCTCGGAGCGCCGCCGGCCGGCGACAGCGACGCAGGTTCCGCAGCTTCGTCGTCCGTCCATTGTCTTGATGAAAGGCTTCGTTGAAATGTGATATGATGAATCGGTTCCTTAACACATATTCGATATATCTTAGGAATAAAGATCATCGTTTTTATAACGCTCATTTCACCAGACGGAAACTAAATCCGATATAATCTGAATGAGAATATTGAAAATTTGCACCGTCTTTAATTTAAAATGTTGTTTAATTAAAAATGTAAAGATTTTAGGGACCGGACAAAGTTCTTTCGTCATGTGTGTGTCACATATCTTTATATAATTTTCGTAATGCATGCATAATAACATATCATTATATAATTTTCGGTCTGTTTGAAAAATTATCTGAGAAAGGCCAAACAGAGGCAACTCATTAGCACCTTTAACATTTAAGTCCAACATTGATTATCACTTAAGATGCACGCAATGCATTGTTTCCAATGCAACCTAAAAGATAACAGATCTATTGTTATCCATTGTGTGTAGTATATGGCAAGGATACAATTGAATTCAGATCCATAATTGAAAGTGGGTGCATTTAATTTGCTACGGGTCAATACGAATGAACTTTCATTATAAGTATTGTTCTTTGGCCAGTGTAAGTAGAACTTTCGGTACTTATACGAAGACAAATACAATTAAGAACTGTAATAAATCCCCAAGTAAATCAGAGACACAGATTCTAACGCTTCGCTTATTTAATATTACTTGGCGATTGGTTTGGGTAGTTATTACTCTGTAGGGATTGAACTTATTTAATTAATGAATTAAGTTTTTTTATAAGTATCATACGCAGTCTATTAATATTTGATATAATGATTTAAACAATTAGGTTATTACCTTCTTACTGATCCATTACTCTGCACCCTCAACCAAAACCGTTTCACTCGCTCAAAGTCACGTCTACAAATCGTTATTTCCACCACGCACAGTGCAAGCGACTTTATTTATCATATATTTCCTTTATGACTGTCTATAATTCATATTCATTGCAGGAAATAGATAATGTGGTCGCTATATTAAATAGTTTTCAAAACCGTACATAGGTCGCTTTAATTCTTAATATCTGGGACAAGCCACACACGGCCATCTATCCATAATGAGTTGTAGCCATTACTGTTGTCACCAGACACCAAAAAAAAACTTTATACGTCTATAAAATATTTTTAGGTACCTACATATATATAGTACATTACATTTAAACACCTTATAAAAGACATACATGTGACAGTTTCCTTCGTATAAGTTTGTATACAGAAGTAGCACTAGTAGTTGCAGTTCATCTGCCTACAGTATGAGTTACAGTATAATACATCGTACAGAATAAGACATTTTTGATGCTCAAAACTCAAAGTACAAAATGTAAATTATCAAACACACAATAGAATGTGATATAATAATAGCACAAAATAGATACTCTGGGAACACGTTTTGACGTTAGTACCTAAAGAAATTTGCTTAAAACGAAAAGATTGAAGAAATGTAGTAATCTACCAACTAGGTTTGATCTCAGAAGAATTACTAGTATAATATAATAGTATTTTACACTCAGACAATAACTATCTTATCAAAAAATTTTAGCACTACATGGGAAACGAACCCATAGCTGTCGGTGCAGCAGTCAGGACCATTAACCGCAGGGATAGCAAACAGGCTAAGTTTGAGTAAGTTTGGGATACAATGTTTTAAAATAAAAATATGAAATCTCATTTTATTTATACATCCGTTCCACAAAAGTTTCGAAATAATAAAACACTAATTAACTCAAATGAACACTCGAGAATTTTGAAAACAGGTTTTTGACCTAGGTGAGCGTATTTTACTTGACGATTTTTGGTTATCCTGTAATACCACATCTTAAGCTCTGAACGCCGGTTTATATGAGCCGGCTGCATGCAAGCAAATTCGCTCTTGCAAAATATTTGAAATATCTCACCTAAGTTTACTTAAAAGAAAATATATTTAGAGAAAAATTAATATATTACATATTCGTTAGTACAGTCGCGTACTAAAATGTTTTCAACACATACAATTTTCTTCATAAGTGTTTATTACTGCACATGTAACTCGGTAAATATTTTTATTGGTAAGCGTACGTAAATACATGCTTGAAATGAAAAGCAAGGAAACACCGTTAAACGCTACGTGGAGTGAAATTTGAATAGGCAGGGGCGAATCGTCGTGCTGGGCAATTAAATATTCGTTACACAGTTATTAAGCAAAAATATTATAATATAGTCAATGACAGTTCTTATTCGGCCGGGCGCACCGGAAAACGATGTGTACCGTACGAATTCATATCTGACTGTTTTATTTTTGTTGCCGAGGTTTTTGAACTTGACGTGCGCGCGCGCCATCAGAATATTAATGTCATTAGTTTACGAATTGAGAAAAGGGCTCCATTGTCATGTGGCTGGTACTTGCGATGTCGCGGCGTTCGTTTAGGGTGTGTCCACATCCGACCGATTTTGATTACGAGCAATTATCCATCAAATCTATTTTCGCTGAATAGATTTCGGGTGTAATATAAATAAAATAAAGAGATATTTGGTAATTCGTACTTTCTGCCTAAGGAAACTGTCATGATGACATTACTGTCTTAAATATAAATAGTAATAAATGTAAATAATAAAATTGTTCGTTACATTAGAATAATTCATAGTTTCTTTTAAAAATTTAATTCACTCGTACTTAACTGCCTCGTTGGTCGTGCTGGCTGCAGGTGCGACTACCGATCGGGAGGCCCCGAGTTAGATTTTCGGGACGAACACTACAAAATTTTCTAATTTAGATTTTCTTATGATGGTTCACCACCTATTTCATAGTGCACGCAATAGGCTCACCACCTATTTCATAGTGGGACGTAAACGTAACCGGTGAAACGTGGCAGTGTTCTGCTTTCCTCTGCCTATCTACTCGGTGATTAGAGGCGTGAACTTACGTTTAATTTACTCGTTAAAATTTATACGAGTAGCTCGAAGTGTGGAAATGTGCTCGGTGTACGGCAATAGGCTTACCACCTATTCCATAGTGAAACGGGTTACAAGCGCCATGTTACGTTATGTTACGAATACTTGCCTCTATGCTTCACCGTAATGACTGTGAATTTTCATCGCTCTCCAAACAAACAACAGTAACAATCAATTCTGTCACAAAACTGTGCTGTCTTTGTTTTTCATCAACATAATTATTGCAACCAGTCATTGTGCCCGGTAAATGTTACAGCCTATTTCCATTTACCCACTTTCATTATAATCCCCCACTCGTTTTCATAACTACTCCTTATTCAGCGTGCAACTATAGCACAGCACAGATTTTATTCATTCCGAGGCACTCGAAAGCCGAGCTTACAAATTATTTTTGCAAATGACACTTCCTTTTGCTTTGAATGTTTCCTTTATTGTTTATTTTTGTGTTGATATTTTTTATTTTGTTACAGATGCGAAAAGATGAAGTGCCCGTAGAAGAACACTAATTTGCAGAGAACCATAACACAGGTAAGATGGCGTTGTACAATTGAAGGAGTGAAAATGGGAAATATTTTAATGGACACCATTCGGCGGAGCGTCAATCGCCACTTATGGCAGCGCTGCCCCTCACGCTCCGTTTGTCATTTATGAGTTAAATTTGAATGAATTAAAAAGATACTTTAAAAAGATTAATAAAGACGAGTTTTCTGTCCCACGAATTTGCATGCATTTAGCGCCTATCTTTTGTTTATAAAACCATAGAATACAATCTTGCTATTTTAACGTAATGCGGGTTTGATCATATACGACGCTGTTGTTTTTGCCATTAGTGTGTGTCTCGGGCATATAAGTCTAGAATTATGTGTGATATGATTAAAGTGGTACTGAGAACTTGATCGCTCACATCGCGGCCTATAACTTGACGTGCTTGGAGTTATGGTAACTGTGACAATAGACAATGGGCCCTTGTCATGCCGGCCGGTGCGCGCTGCGGAAATGTACCTATGTATGAGTGCCGCGCGTGCCGCCTCTTGCTGGCGCAGGGTTGATATTTGTCGTGATGCCTTCCGGCGATGGAAATTTGTTTGGTGACAGGATAAACATTTCTTAAACGTTTCAATGTGCAGCGAATTAAAGTGTGTAATGAAGGACGACTGACCCGTTAGTCGAATGGCTGGTCGAACACAACTGCCGATCAAAGGGTCCTAGATTCAAATGCCGTGTTGGATCCAATTGAATTTCTCTAACTGAGAAATTCTGATCGATAATTTCTAGTAACGGCTCGGAGTTTGGACTAGTGACCGATGCACAGCAATAGGCTCACCGCGTACTTCATATCGAGATGTAAACGTGGAATTGTACTACACTCCTCTATCTACCCTCTTCGGAATTATTGACGAGAGCAAGGAATTGAACCGCTACCGCGCGTGGGATTCACGCACAATTTATTCATTCGCGTATCATGCTGTAGTCGGCTTCGACCGAACGGCTCGCTTATCATTGTAAACAACGCTCGCAGTATGAGATCTGTGGCGCCTCGAGCTGTCACAGCTGACATTTGTAGAGATAACAATTATGTAGAGATTTATGTGACTATTAAACGCGTTTGATGTTCGATTATAATTAATATTAAAACATACTTAGACATGTGTGACGTATAACGTTACAGATGAATCGTGGCAGCGCCCCTCTGCCTACATCTTGGAGGCAAAGCAGTCGTGTTGTTATGAGTGTATTAATCATAATTTTGACAACGCTATTAAATCAAGCTACATAAATATGACATTCACTACAATTTACTACACATTTTCGTTTCAATAGGGTTTCGCGTAATAGCTATTTTCTGTTAGTATTCGGCCGGGCTCACCGTGCGACATACGCCGGTGCTTTTCTTTGCGATTGGATTACGTACGTAACATATTTTCGCATTACCAATTTCGATGTCTAGTCGCCGACGAAAATCCAGTTATTTCTCTTAAAGCAATGTGAGTATGAAAGGTTTGTGTCGAAATATGAACTCTCTTGATACATTTACGATATGCATGCACTTGCGTATGTCTAAAGCTATTAATTATAAATATGTAATACCACGACAGGTACTCATTATAATATTATATTTGACACTCGGTGCTCTCTGCCTACCCGTATTGAGACCCGACGTGATAATGCAAAAACAATAACTTTTCTAAAACTTGCTGATAGCAGTCTCCACGTGGTCCTCATACTTTGAAGGTGACTGTACACTAATCCATGATAATAGTTATAATCATTAGCCTATCTCAGTCCACTGCTGGACACACGCCTCCCTCAAAACACGCCACGGCGCCCTGGCCTCGGCTTGCCGCATCCAGCTTCTGTCTGCAGCGTTTCGTAGATCGTCATCCCACCTGGTCGGAGAGCGTCCTACACTAATTACTACTAACTCGCCTTCTCCACTGCTTGTCAGTTATTGTGAAAATGTGCCACTCCATCGGGCGAATCCTTCAAGCTATATTCATGTTTGACTACAGGTCTCTGTCGAATAGCATCATTTATGATCCTATTGTTCTATGAGACTCGAGAATAACTTTAAGAAAATGTTTATTTATTTACGTATATTTCTTTATTGTTGTTAACAAATGGCGGATTTATGTCAATTTTCATTTTCTTACCAGACAACAAAGGTGACGATGAAAAATTGAGGTAAGCAGCTAATTGTGTTTATTTCAATATAAGAAGAAGAAAAAAAAACAGTTACCAAAAATGTTTTGTTTTTTTGTCAAGCTGGCAGCCCTGCTGCTGTGTGCACACCCACGGCGGGGTGTCGTCGGCACAGTGCGGCGTGGCACCGCGGCGCGGGACGGAGTCGTTTCCGTTCTATCCTATTCATTACTTAGTCATCCACTCGATGTGTTAAATAAAATAATACAATCCGTGCGATTTATTTTACGCAGCTTGATTCGATGTTAGATGTATAGTCGGTCATATACTTGTCGCTGGTCTAATGATCGCGTTTAGTTGTCGCCGACGTATTCGTTCTTGATGTTTGACAATTATAGCGATCACTAATAAAAAATGTTCATAGGTTTTTCTAATGAAATGTACAGTTCTAGGACGGAGTATGGGTGGGGAGTATGACGGGGTGGCCCGAAGTGCGGTAAAGCATAACCGGTGAATCGTGGGAATGTAATACACTCCTCTGCCTGTCCTATCGGAACAATGCTGACGTGATGTTAAGATAAAGATGAATAAGCTGCATAACAATTATAATGTCTATGTACCATGTGAGAAATGCATGTAAATCGCAAAGGATAAGACATTGGCATAAACATGGAATTATTGTTACGTTACCGCTATTAAAATTCTAATATAACCACTCGTACTAATTTCTCTATACGCCTCCGCGTATTTCCTGTTTTGTTCGCGGCGAATGAGGTCGGAACGATATGAGGGATAGCCCCCAGCGTGCGTTCTTTGCACATCCATACTTATATATTCCGCTATTATTTTTATTGGTCTGTTCTGGAAATTGGAACCCCATTATTTTTGGGCTTGCGTCTGTATTTATGGCTCTATCTAATACACTTCGTTGGTTGCGATCCAGTTTGCGTGGTATGTATGTGGGAATATATACAGTGATCAGTCCTTAACATTACATATCCCCCTTTAATTATCAGTAGAACTTAAAAAAAAATTCTTGCAACTATCAGCGTTACGATCCTTCATTGACTCACTTTAGGTCCAACTTCAGCACCGTGACCGCGGCTACTTGGAGCAACATCAAAATTGATATATTAAGATTATAAATAACAGTGTGTACAGAATGTATAGGTACTGAATACATTTATTATGATATAAACACGCCAAGTCTCTAAAAGGATAGGCAGTACGCATGAGTGTCAAATATCTCTATGTTTACAAACTCTCTTTACTTTTGCTGCGTTAATAGCTCTATTGCTGAAATACGCACGTTAGTAAATAATCTAAATATATAGAAAATGACATAGATTATTAAATTTGAAAATCCAAATCTGGTATAGAATTTCCAAATTTAAGTTGCTCGAGTAAGTTCAAGTTTCTTGGTGCGCGCTCGAGACAACGCTCGTGCTAATTCATTTTCCGAAGCGGCGACTGCCCGCCTTGTTTCCCCTACCCGCAGTTCTCTCGGAATGAGGTCAGCACAAAGAAAATAAAACGAGGGTACAGTAATATTCTGGTGTTTATGTAGACTGTTTAAGATTTCAGCCTCGCACGGACTTGTTTAGTCTTGTGGTATCTGTTAGAAAAGGTCAATTCTTTTATCTCTTTTTCGTTGTCCTCGCCGATATAAAAATGTTTTTTTTTTTATAAGTAACTCACTGTCATTGCCTTATAATAAGGCTTTCTTTTGCACATTGGTACGACCACACCTCTCTGAAACCTATCCAAAGAGGACCCAGATTAATCCCCGCCCGACAGTTATTAAATGAGTAATATAGTATACGAATTGGCAGTACACTTAGAATGAGAAAAGTAAAGGCTATAGTTTGCCGCACTGACAGTGAACGCTTTGGCGGACTTCACTCGTTTTACATTGAGAACATTGAGAAATCTGTGGTATGTTTAAAGTTACCTCGAGATATTTTCCTTCACCTTTACAACAAGTGAGGTTTAACCAAAGCGAGTGGGTATTTATTTTCGTGATAATAGACATTTTATACGTGCTGTGGCATGTGATTAGCTGCTATTGATTTTCCTGCTCCTCGTGTCCCGTGTGACAGTACGGCGCCTGGTGGCCGGTGCGTCGATGGCACTCTGTCCGCGTCGCGTCTGCCCCTTGCGGTCGGAACAAGCGGCCGATGTGCGGACGGTGGAGACACGCGCACGTGTGTCTGTATGTGTGCGTGACAATACAGACGGCGACACACGAATGTACATAATGTGAGGTCAGGCTCTGGAATTCCAATTTAATTTAATAGCGCCAGTTTCTCAACAGTTTCAGTTAATTAAACAAAGTTCATTTACACATTACTTAATTTGTAATTCACTTATTTATTTTTTTATTGATGTTAACCCATTGGATAAGTTACAAAGGGTGGACTACCTAACTACCTTAGCTACTGGCCTGCCAGAAAGCCTAATTGTTGAAGACCATGTCCATAACTTATTGTTAGCGTAACAAAATCATTGCACACGAAATCGAATTACTTTATAATTTATAAAGATTGCATTACTTGGTTTAACAATATCATTACAGAAGTTATCTTGTTATTTTCCAAGACATTACTTGGTATAACCATATCAT
>DWEI01006199.1:0-10263 GCA_018245875.1 Mysoria ambigua | reverse complement strand
TTACTTTCTTCTATAATATAATACTAACTAAATATAATAAAAACTATATAGTTAACAAATTTAAATGAATATCATGCTGAGTTACATATTTAAAAAAAGCTTCAATCTGCAACCCTTCTAGAAATCATTTGTGTATTACAAAACATACAATAAATCTTATTACATACATTAAAATATTCTATCTTGTGCACTTAACATCAAGTCACGTCTAGTTATATATAAAATTTGTTAGGTCTCCGCTACATCTGAAATGCACGACATTACTGTTATTTCACTGTGTTTTAAGTAACTAAATCTTTGGAAACTTATTAATAAGTATTTTTAAAATTTGTACTATGTTTATTATAAAATAATATGAGCCTACACTTGCTTATAATAAATAAAAATTATTAAGTATATACTGTTGATTTCATATTTATTCAAAAAATGTGTCCCACAGATGTTGACTATTTTCCAATTTTACATCACAACTGTTATAGTTTCATAAACTTCTCTAATCACAGGAATGTTTCTATCATTATACTATAACACTTGTATTCTTTGAAGTCATCGACGGAAGAGTGCAATGCACCAGTGCAATTCATTTATGATATATGCCCCACCACGGAAAACCTAGGTGATAGATGAGCCCATTGCCATTATATCGAGACATACAAATCGAATCCCGTATTTATTACTACGAAGTTCATGTTTTAAAAACTTTGCAGCACTTACTTGCACAACGAGACAGTCAATTATATACCTACTGATATTTAAATCCTATCATTGTACATAACAATTGATTTCTTACATTGTGTTGTTTATCTAAATGCTTATCTACATACATCAATATTAATTTAAATCTACATTATGTTATTCAAAGTTCCAATAATCAGTGAAATAATCTGACAATAATATGGAATTGATAAAAAAGACAAAATGAGAAAACATGTTCTTTTCAGGAATAATCTTAATATTTTTGTTAATTCAAGCATATGATATTGGTAAAAAGTATGGGTTTGACATATAAAGTCAACCATACAATGCAATAATAATGGTGAAATGTGTTTGGGATTTTAAATAACGTAAGGTAGGTGGTCCAGTCCCCGAAAGCTTAAGATTATTCAGTGATATGTAAAAACAAAGCAAATGCAATCTTATAATATAGTGGTGTTATAAATTTTGGATGACAATATGTAAGGTGTTTAATAAAGTTTCTACTGTTTTACAATAATAAAATAATATGTCCCTACTTGATTATTTGGATATGAGTCGTTACTAAATTATTATTATTATATAAACATACCATTATCATTATTATCCACCTCCAATATATAGCAATAAACTCATCATCTATTCCATAGTGGAACATAAACCACACTGTCAACTAGAGTAACCTCACTGCATTGTAGCTAGTTTTGGCCTATTTGCATCTTCATAATTTTAGAAATATTAATCTACAATACTAAAAATGATGTTAACAATTCTAGGCCACTCCGATATTGTAGATTAAAGATCATATATAAGGGACTGGAGAATAGTTTATATAGTTTCAATCCTCTATATATAATGTGAGCAATCAAAAACTATTATAAGTGCAAAGATTAGTGTGAAAAGGGCAATTTACACTTGTGAAATAGGTGGATTAAGAATTTTTGGGAATATTAGTGTGGACAAAGGGTCATTTGATTTGTACTTTTGTATGGTACTAATCATAACTCAAAATCCATCAATGTTACCTATCAAAACAATAGAAAGAGTGATTTTTCCTGAGGGTAGTTTGTCACACAAGCACAGCCACACAATTATAATACTATTGCCAATTTAAAATATTTGATACTACTCCTACCCTTAATTTTAAAGCTAGTACTAAAACTTATGATGCTAGTCATGTTCCAGCTGCTCTTGTTGCTGCCCTTCATGGCATACTTGATAACTACTTTTACAATTACTAAACAAGTTAACACAGAAGGTATAGGTGTTAAATGCCAACTATTTAAAAATTTACACAGATATATCAACGGTTTGCAAAAGTCAATGTAACTTTCCTAATAATATAAACAAGAAACTGGATATAAATTTCACATAAAATATATTCTCTATCCCACTAATCACTTGGCATTCCTGGCACTTCCTTTATCAGGCAGAATAGTACTTAGTATATAGCACATAGCAGTAACATCAGATCTCATCACCTGAGTGTTTACAGACATGCACTTAATAAAAAACAATTTTAAGCAGTTGAAAACAAACCACACCTAAATCCATAATGAACTTGTCAAATTAGCAGGTGCGCCTAACATTCTAACTAACACTTCAATTGCCAAAGCGTTGTGATTGTAACACCAACTTAATTCAACTATAGCAAACAAACAAACACAAATAAATTGAAGTTATATATTAAATCATCAGTGAATTCAACAACAAATCAATGAGTTGTCAAATCGAAAAATTAAGGTAATAATTATATCATACTAATAAAATATTGAATGGTAGTAGTGTTATTCAGGCAGTGGTGTAGCATGGGTGTCAGCCGCCTGGGGTGCAAACATAAGAAATTTTGCTATCCTTATTTATTTTAATTTAATGAATACATATACATAACTACAGTAATACCAGAAAATTTCCACAAGAATGTTTACATACATTTGTATATATTGTTTAGAAGAGTTTATATATGTTTCACTGTATGACAATCACATTTATTATAAAAATTCTTGTGTCTACCATTTAACTACTTTCTTAAAACAGATAGCACTAAATCCAGGTCCACAGTATCGGCAACCACATTTGCAGCCAACATGACCAATGAGGGAACCAATAAATATGAAAATACAGGATAGTTTAATTATTTAATAGATATGTTTAGTATTCATTATAAATTTTTATCAATCGCTAATATGTTCTGTTCCTGCCACACTCCCTTTGCTACACCACTGTATTCAGGTAAAAATTATCAATGTCAATTTAAAATATATTTAAACATTGTGTGTGGTGGGCTTGTTTACCCAAAGTCCTTATATGCTTCAAGGTATTATATTTGTACTGAAGCATTAGTCAATGATCATTTAATTAATTAGTGACTATTACTCTAGAAACCTGCAACATGAACTTGTCTATCTACAATTACAAATCTTGACTTCTTTAATAAAAAAACTAATTTGTAAAAACAACATGTACAGCATTCTATAAATAATTGGCATTCATTATGTTTAAGTTGGTGTTTAAGATAATGGCAGATACAAAGGATGATATGCCGTTGTTCCCTTGAGCATACACCTACATGTAGGACATTGTTTCTTCATTTTCAGAGATTCTTTCAAACACATAAGACAGAAGACATGTCCACACTTAGTAGATGCAAGTTGTTGGGTACCAAGATCCTCCCAACAAATGGAACAATGTCCAATACCTCTGGATTTCTTTTTCGCACGGCCTTCAGCAGTTTGAGAATCCTGTATATAAAAATTTGAATTTATACTTTGAAGGTATGAAAATATTAAACTGCACATACATTTTTATACAAACCTCGACTGTTCTTTGTCTTTTGTATGTAACTTTTGCCGAAAAACAATCTGATTGTTCATAGAAAACATCGTCGACTAAATCTATGACTAAATTTGTTGACAACTCTTTACATTTTGGTATATTCAGTAGGTCACTGGAACTATAGGTTTTTGTCAGATCTATTATCTCTTCTTCAGCAGTGTTTGGCATCTTTGTTGATAAATTTCAAATTGGTTCAATATCGATGTAAATCTACTGTTTATTTCTATAAAACATTTAGAATAATCGTTATTAGACGGTATGTTTACTATAACTGTAGATACGTATAAATCATCAGTCAACTCAAATAATACAAAATATTAACTTTATTATGTCGATACTACATTAATGGCGATAAAAGAAAACAAAAACTTAATACAATAAAGTCGTGTGCGAAAATTACACGTTTAAAAAGTTGAGATTTAGTCGGTAACTATAAAGCTACAATGAAGTCAAAGTTAGTGTATGTTTATGTTCACTCTTTTCGTACATTATTATCTATGCTCGAATCAAAGAGAATTTAACAACACGTGCTTGAATATGAGATCTATGGTTTTTGTTAACGCTAGACAGAAATAATATAGATAAAGAAGGCAAGTTGTACGCACTTGGTACGCACGTATGGAAATGGAAGTGAATATATTTAGTTGATAGTCTTTAATCGAATAGGGTCACCAATGAGAGCGCTTAATTTAGTTCACAGTTAAATGGCAAACTAGTCTGTTATTTTAGTTCATTAGTTATTTTGTTTCTTAATTTAGTAAAAATATATTTGTTGTAAGTCTTGTTTATTTTTTTTATGACTGCCTCGTTTGGTTGTGTTAGTTGCAGTAGCGTCTGCCTATTGGGAGGTCCCGCGTCGAACACTAAAAAATTTTATAATTTAGATTTTCTTAATTTTTTAATGTTCTGCATTCCTCTGCCTACCCCTTCGGGGATTACAGGCGTCAAGTTACGTTTAGATTTTCTAGTAGTGTTTCGGGATCTGGATATGTGCCCGATGCATGGTAATAGTCTCACCACCTATTCCACGGTACGTAAACGTAACTAGTGAATATAAATTCGGTATAAGTGTAATCATATCTGAATAGCTTCTTCTGTAATTTACGGGTGGATTTTCTGGCCTACGTAATAATTCAAAGACAGAAAAGTGCACTTAAATTATTTCTTTCCTCTTTCTTACGACTCGACGACATTATGCTTGTCTTGTCTTCTCTATGTAGGTTTGTAATATCTGTAAGATTTAGACACACCGGAAGATAGTTTGTGTTAGTTTTTTATCTGTATAACTTGAATTATTTTCACTTTTTTTCTCAATGACATCAGTATTCAATACTGACATATGATTTGTCATTTGTGTCATCTTTCATTATTGTGTGAAATAAATTGTTTGATTTGCATACGGATTTTAATTAACTACTTCAGCAACAATAATAATAACATTGGCAAAGTAGATACCTAATATTAACTCAGTGTTACATGTGAACCTTATAACATAATTTCATATCGTATAATATATTATTTGCAGAATGCATCTCAGTGCGAATATATCTAATGCATTACAACAGTTGGAAAGTGTAAAAGCTGCTGTCGACCAAAGCGACGACCCAAAATTAAAGGTATGAAATTATCGTTACATATATATTTCGATCTCAATACAATTGTAATCTACGGTTACAAATTTTGCTTTTGCAATTTCAAACTGTACATATTAATGTATTATTATAGTACTCTATATTCAATATATTCTACTAGTCTACTATATGTCAATAACTCTGTTTTTATTTCTTGGTTTCTAGGCTGCAACAAGTGATGATTTAAACTTTCTTATTAATCTCCTGGAAAGTCCAATATTAAAAAGTATTGCCACTCTCCACGACTCTGTAGCTTTGCTTGCCACTCAGGTGGCCCATCATCCTTCCATAATACCTAGTGACTTTGACATTACACCTGCTGGTAAGTTTATATTGATCTAATTTTTTTTATTTCTTATTAATCAATAAATCTCTTCTTGAGTAGTTCAAGAATGTCATCTTCTATAAATAATGATCTATTCAGTTTTATTATTACTTTAGATGACCTGTGTCCATTGTTGAGACTGTGTTGTGTGTAGTACACAGTTTTTAATTTAGTGATCAGAATTTAATATCAGTAAACTGTGTACTCTTAATGCTGTATCAAATTATAAGGCTGGACGGAAATAATAGCATTATTTATTTGCATTTATGAGCTAACATCAATGTCCCACAGCTTGCTTGTAGCTACAATAACATTTACAAGATGGATTTTGTGAAAAAAAAATGTTTTATTACTTAACAGGTGACTTAGCTTTGCAAACTAGAAACCTTTATGTACATGAAGGTGAGGAAGAGCAGAGGGTGCCGCAAGTATCACCCCCCAATAGCCTTGAGTTTGGATCTGGCTCGGACAATGAGCGCATTATAGGCCTTGATGATGCTTCTGTTAATTCCAACATGTCTCCTAAACAGGTGAATGAATTATCTGTAAACATTTTTATTAGTTAAACATTGAAAAAAAACATTCTTCACAGTGAACAAAGTCTATCAACATGTACTTGTCCAGTGTAGCTATGGCTATGGCTATATAGTATGACTTTAACCCACAAAGGGTCTAAACACATTTTCAGAAACATATAAGAGTTTATTCAAATTGAAATAATATAGTTGTAGCTTTGTGAATTGTAATTTGTGTTTTCAGGTATCTTGGGTTAACAGTATATATTATAAAATAATATTAGTACATTATTATATACATATTTCGAATACATCTTTATTAAATTTGTCTATGAAGTTTGATGGAAGCTATTTATAAGTATTTTTTTTTTCAATTTTTAAATTCTTAACTAGCTCGGGTTCATATTATGGCTCTCACCTCTTTATAAAAATTTGCGTTTTAATATTAAATGACACTTGCTATAATGGTGAAGGAAAATATCGTGAAGAAACATGCACAACTTAAAGTTCTAAAATAAAAATTGTTCTCTAAGGTGTGTGAAGTCTGCTAACCCGCATTTAGCCCTTGTATTATGGTCTTGACCCTTTCATTCTAAGAAAGGACCCATGTTCCAACAGTGGAACGGTATAAGGGCCGGAAAAGAAAATAAGGGAAATATTGACAACTTGATTTAGGTGACAAGAACCTAAGATCACCCTGCCCATCCTCTGACCTACCTTAAACAGGTCGCGGGTACATCAGAATGGGTCACATAGTATGAAATATGTTCCCCTATGCATACCACAAGACTAACACAAGTAACATTATGTTTTTTTTTATTTTTGCAGAGCCGAGGTCTGCTCGACATGGCTCGTGATGATTCTATAACGTCTGCTTCAACAAACATTGTTGGAAGTGACTGGGCACAAGTTGAAATCATCAACTTGGTCAATGATGGCACCGGTCTCGGATTCGGTAACTTTCGTGCAGTGGTCTGGGTTTCTTATACATTAAACAAATAATGAACTAATATATGTGGACCATTTGATAGTAATAAAGAAATCTGTTAGGTTGGTTGAGATTGTTTCTGACCTATAATAAAAAGTCGCAAGTGAATGAGTTCTGAAGTATAAAAGTCCCAAACTAAAGCCTGGCTGGAATCATTTGGTGGGTACACATTTTATATACTGTGCGTGCAGGTATAATAGGAGCCAGAACTAGTGGGGTGATCGTGAAGACAATATTGGCGGGCGGAGTGGCGGACCGCGACGGGCGGCTCAAATCCGGTGATCATATATTGCAAATCGGCGATGTAAGTTAACCGACCCACATACCTCTATGATAGTAACCGACACGCCCGCCGCCTACGAGCAGCGGCGTAGGCGGCGAGGGGCGTGGTCCGCGGCTCAGCCCGCGCGGCCGGCGTGCGCGTGCCCGCAGGTGAGCCTGGTGGAGATGGGGTCGGAGCAGGTGGCGGGCGTGCTGCGCGCGTCGGGCTCGCGCGTGCGCCTCGTGGTGGCGCGCGCCGCCGAGCCCGCGCCCGCGCCGCGCGCCGCCGCCGCGCCCGTCGTGCCCGCGCGGTACGCCCGCCCTCACCGTTGCCCTTCCACACTCGACGTTACACTTGCAACCTATCGAGCGGACATTTATATAATAGCCAATTTTTTATTATTATATATGGTCGCACCTGATCCCTTGCAAGGTTTTCATTGTTTTGTGTCTTGTGTTAAAATGTAAAGTATATCTTTCACTTATAGAACTGTACGTCCGGTAATTGATGTTTTTAACGTCACCATAGAATATGCTTTACAGGTTACTGTCGAGCCCGGAAGCGTTGGACCGCTACCTTCTAGAGGCAGGGTTCGAGCAGGTGCTCCACTCGCAGCCCGCGTCGCTGCCACTCAACCCGGCCCCGTCGAGATTTGTGTTCGACCCGTCCGCGACCCCGCCGCCGGACTCGGGTGCGCTCAGCTTGATCTACTCGCCTAGCCACATCCCGGGGTACCCGCCGAGCGGCCCCGGCCCCCCCGTCTGTTGTCCGGCGACGAGCACACGACAACAATTATTCATTGCGTGCTGCAACACAGAGTTGTTTAATGACTTAGGCCTAGTCTCTGTTCATGTTTATAAAATGCTCTGATACACTGACGAAGAAGGTATACAAAGCTAATGTTGATGGACGCGCGTGCCGAGGGAGGCCCAGACTCATCTATCTTGGCCGAACAGGCCGAATACTGGCTTCAGCAGTCTCCGAAACCGGCGTGCATGCATGGAGAGGGTTATGAATGTGGTGGTGGCGCGGCAGGTCTGTGAGGATAGAGATATTTGGCACTCCGTGCTCTCTGCCTACCCCGTAAGGCACTTGCCGTGAAGATATGTATGTATGTAGTACTTTAACACAAAAAATATATAATGCAATGTAAACAAATAAAAACATATTCTTGTATAAAATTTTCTATCAAAAACTGAATATTCGCATTCGCGAATGTCGGTAGCAAATATTCGCATTCGTATTCGCGAGTGTTCAAAAAGTGACATTCGTTACATCACTATTCCATACCTTGAACTACAAATAGCAGTTTATTACCGGTACTTGATTATAATTTTCGGTATATTTTTGTCGCTCTTATAGATGCAGACTCTCCGGAGGTCGACCGATTTACTGTACAACTGAAGAAAGATGAAAATGGACTCGGTATCACTATAGCAGGTAATTTATTTGAGCACATCTCAAAACCATTAGTCTTGTTGGTCCAATACTTTTCGATAAATAAAAGCATAAAACGATGTCGTCATCGACTACTATATCGACTCTTCTATCGTTCAACTGTTGGAACACGGGTCTCTGGTTCGAATGAAACTGGTCCAGTACGTGTTTACAGACGGGTTAAGGTATGTGAAACCTTAGAGAACATTTTGTTGAGGACACAAGGTGCGCCGGCTACCTCACGATGTTCTCCCTCACCGTAATAGCAAATGATATTCAACTTAACACGCACATTTTTAAGAGGTGCGCGCCCGGCATTAGGACCCGGTCTCCCGGAGTGAGAGGTCGAATTTCAGACCACTAAGCTGTCACTGCCACTGCTACTGGAGCGTGATAGTCATCGACCACATTTAGATCATACTGTGAAAACTCCTGGTAAGTTTTAAGCGGGTGTCCAAAAAGTGCAATAAAGTAGAGGCGACCGTGCTTTCGAAGACCTATAAACCTAGGACTCCTTGGTGAAAAGGTGTAAAATGTTGGAGGCACTCGAGGCCCGCCCCAGGCCTCACTCGCGCGCCGTGCGTGCGCAGGCTACGTGTGCGAGAAGGAGGAGCTGTCGGGCATCTTCGTGAAGTCGGTGACGAGCGGCAGCGCGGCGGCGCAGAGCGGCCGCGTGCGCGTCAACGACCGCATCGTGGCCGTGGACGGCGCGTCGCTGGCCGGCAAGTCCAACCAGCGCGCCGTGGACGCGCTCAAGCAGAGCGGCGCCGTCGTCAGCCTGCAGCTGGAGAGGCGAGCCGCGCGCGCACTCATCTACGCTTCCACCCCCCGCTGCTTATTTTAACTTGAATTTCTAGTTAGAAAAATGTTATAGTACAATAGAACCTCCGATTTAAATCCTGGGTTCACCCAGGATTTAAATCGGTGTACGTGCTCGCATTCATTCAACCGACGAGGCAGTAAATTATCGTTATCAGCTTATTGCAGTTCACTGCTGGACGTAGGCTTCTCCCGAGGGCTAAAGTCCATGATTCCCGACTAGGGATCGCAGAGCACCCGCACGGCTTCTCGTACCTCTTGTGCTGCTGCCCATAGGCAACTAGAGCGTGGAGCCTAGGCACATCGCGCCATACCGCGATATGTCAGCGGTCTATATTGTAATGGAACTATCGAGAAAACGTCTTATGATTCAATTTAATTGATGGTACATTTTCACACACCATATAAGTGACTTCACTGTTGTGAGGAAATATACACAGCTCTAATAATACACAGCTCACCATATTCTTGTCGTTTGGAGATGCCGTCAAAGTTCAATTGCGAAACGTCGACAAGGTCGACGATCGCGATGCTCCACAAGACACGTTTTTGTGTCACTAGCCATGTTAAAGTCAGTCCACGCGTGCGGCGCGCAGGTACCTGCGCGGGCCCAAGTTCGAGCAGCTGCAGCAGGCCATCGCGGCGGGCGAGAGCGCGGCGCCGCCGCACAACCCGTTCCTGCACATGCACCGGCCCGAGCCCGCGCCCGCCGCGCCGCCCGCCGCGCCGCCCGCCCTGCCCGCCGCGCCGCCCGCCCT
>DWEI01006198.1:0-10263 GCA_018245875.1 Mysoria ambigua | reverse complement strand
GCTGCCGCCGCGGCGCCTGCACGGCGCGCTGCGCGCCGCCCGCCGGCCGCTGCCGCGCCGCGCGCTGCGTGTGCGCCGCGGGCCGCGCCGGCACGCACTGCGAACGTCGTCAGTATTATACTGATCTTTCTTCAAATACGTTTAGAATTACCTATAGATTATATACGAATATAGAATAACGTAGAATTATAACACAGAAATCGATATTACTGCTTATATCCTCAGAAATCAACATCACAGTAGCGCAGTTCGACGGCGACGCGCTGCTGTCGCCGTGGCGCGGCGTGCGCGGAGAGCGCCTGCGCCGCGCCGCCGCGCCGCCGCCGCGCCTGGCGCTCAACTTTACCACCGCCGACCCGAACGGGTTGCTGGCTTGGATCACGCTGGTGAGGTTTTTACAAATCTTTGAGACGTAATAAATTTGTGTACCTATATGTCTTCCTCAACTTTTCATTTTCGAGATATATGCCAAGATCTATAGTACGAAGTTATTTAACGCGTAACTTAAAATATTTTTTTTCTCAGGACCGAGATTATGTAGGCGTTGGTCTCGAAGATGGATATCTCCGATTGGTTTGGTCCCTCAACTGTAACCTTGCTCGTGGAATAACAAACGTAACTCGACTTTTGCCACAAGCTGGATTCTTGGCTGATGGGGAATGGCACACTTTGCTTTTAGATCTAAAAACCGAAAATATAACTTTGACATCTGATCAATCACTCATTCATCAAGAAGAATCGTGTTCAATTCATTCGTTGCATTACGAAGACGTGGAAGTGTTTATAGGTGAGTTGTTCTCAGGCATTTGTTACTTGGCCTTTAGTAATATTTATGGCAACACCGCGCATATTCGGCTTGTCAAAATTCATATTTTACCGAAAGTTATCTTTGTTGTTAAATACACTTTCCCCATTATTTTTATTTATCTTTCCATTGTTGGATACAGCTGTTCTCTCAGAATCAAACAGGTTAAGGCCATAATCTCCATATAATTGTTAACGAACTCATATCGAAAATCTGACCTTTAAAAACACAGGGAAATGGTTGAAATAGTAAAATTAATACGTATATATTTGCAAATATGGAATTAAATAAAATTATCATTAGTCGTATCAAATATTGTCCTCCAATGTTTTAAATGTCTCCAAATTAAACCAATATTAATTGGCTTTAATTACGACGATGTACTTACTTTTTAGCGCACGGCACTATCGTCACGACCGTCATCGTACTCGCACTGAATTCCTTCGATATTTAAAACTCGAACGTTGCACTGTCTTTGGCCTTCAGTCGGTGCCTTCGATGCTGTACCTAATCTGGTAACGTCGATTGCAGGAGGAATAGCGCCGGACAGCAGTCCCACAGCCAAAAGCATATTCCCACAGAACTTCAAAGGCTGCGTGGACCGCGTGTCCGCGGGCGAGGCCGGCCCCGCGGCCGACTACGCCGCCGTGTATAGTGAAAACCTGAAGTCGTGCCACTGGCTCCCGCCCACGTAGCGGCTGGCGTTCCGGGCGCCCTTACGACTCCATTTTTACAACATTTTAGACACCAATTTGTAGTTAATAAGAATGAATACTCATAGTACAAAATTTTTCTAGTCTTGTTAGAGTTAATTTAGGTATGTATACCACCAGTTAAAGCATAGTTGTAAGTTAAAAAAATTGCGTTAAATCCGTACTATAAATGTTTTTAATGACTCGTTTTCGACAGTGAGGTTGCGAGGACAAAAATAAAATTAAAATTCGTCGTACACAAAATATAGTTTTATTGATATATTCATGTTTAATAAATTGTATACATAACATCATCAAATATTATATTATAAACATATACATTTCGTTATACGTTACAAATTCAAACACAAATATAATATGAGATGTTATACCCATTAATTATATTATGTTTCCACGTATGTATTGAATAAACATTTAGTTTCAAAACTGTTATAATAATTTCGTTTGGCGTACATGTTCAGTAGCTAAACACGCTTCTCCACACAAAGCTCATGGAATTCAGTTTTATTTACATTCCCATATAAAAGCGACGTGTATATTACTCATAGAATTCATTAGGCCTATTTACAACTGGAATAACGTTGGAATGCTTCGCTGTGGTTCACATCGATTCTGCGGTGTATCTTACAATACGTAGACCTCCACTAGGAACATAACATCGATTCCTTCACTGATACTCGACACTATAATATCTCGATATAATTTCTAAAAAATAAATATCATATTAAGCAATAGGAATAAATAAAAAATCCGTTAATAATTGCACACCGCGATAAAATTTACGAACATCAAAACAATCTCCGGGTAAGCCTGGCTTACGTGCGACCTAGTAGTGCTGCCTTTTTCAAATTCAGTACAAAATATACTCCAGAGGCGCCTCTATAAAATCATAAATATATTCGCAAACGAAAAATAAAATCCTAGGAATGTTTCTGATAACATTTATAAACGCATAGAAAGAACAGAATAAGCGGATCACAGAAGTAAATATTATATATTTACGAATATACAGCCGCGGCCGCGCGCCTCGTCCAGGACGGCGCGCGGCGCGGCGCTGCGGCGCGGCCGTGCGGCCGGCGACAGTCACGCGCTACCAGTACACGTGAGACACCTTCACAGAACTTTAAACGACATTTAATAATAATAATTTGTGAATAATGACACTAAGAACATCAAATTACATATTTATGTATGCATTATTTCCTATTTTTTTTTTATTATAAATGAATACAATTAAAAAGTTACTTCGCTTATCTATATAATGTATTTTAGTTAAAATTAAGACTGATATCAGTTAACATTTATCATTCGCTAATGTTATATTCAATAATAGAACAGCAAGCAGCAGCAGCGGAGCGCCGCCTCCCGCGCCGGGTGGTAACAATCTCGGTGATTACATAATCTCTAAATCCATAAACAATTTATTCTCTATATTAAACAATGTCATCAATAAAATGTCACGTTTCTTGAATAAAAAAAATTATATAATAAAATTGTATTATTACAGAATTGATAAATACGCGTGTATCAAACGAGTGTTTACTTTAGAGTATATAAAATTAGGTATGATTTAAAAAAAATCCACCTCCGCACACTCGGCCGAGCGGCAACCGCCTGTGTTAGCACGAGTCCGTTAACCTGCACAGAGACATAGAGCCGCGGTGCCCGTGTTGATACCATTCATCCATAAAAGTACGTAGCAAAGTTACAGATCATCATCATCATCATCATCAAAATGTACTATGAAAGCGTTCACAAACAATACCATAGAGAGAAAGCATTTATTTTTAAAAATCAGTCTCATTCGCATAAGGAAGTGATCACAGCACACACACTGGAAACTCGTTGCAGCGGAGGGGCCATGTCCCTCACAAAAGAACTTTTAATAATTAATAGAGCACCTTGGTTGCTAACTTGCTATACTTAAATATGATAAAAAACATGCAACTGATCGATCAAATTTTTCATATAAAAATATTAAATGTATGGAAAACATACGAAGCCCAGAAGACTAATGATATTAAATGGAAGTACACCTTGTATTGCTAAAAATAGAGTACATTATAGTTTTCGGGTGAATGTGTAAAAGTTTCGTTAATAAGTAAGTAAAACAAGCTGATAGCGCAGACTAGATATAGGTTTACAAAAGGTTACAGACACACCGATAAGAGACGCACTAACATTTGATAAAACAAATCTTAAAGACGGCAGAGACTTCACAAATAAAGCACACATGAAGCTACAAATTCCGAGAGCCATCCTCATCGACGACCACTGACATAGACCGTGCGCCGCGCGGCTGCGGCGTGCGACTGCGGCGGCCGCCACGGGCGCGTCCGCGCACTGACGTAGACACGTCGTCCGTGCGACCGCGGTCCCCTGGCGCCGCGGAGCCGCACTGGATCGCGTAATACATACATGTATATATACATATAAGTTATATACTCTAGGTACCTCCCGTAACGTTTCTGACCGGGAACGCCGGGTCGGGACCCGGGAATTCGGAAAATATCGGCTACCGAACGCGACACTCGACACCCTCGGTGTCTAGCGGGGCGCTCGCGGGGGCGCGCGGGGTGTGGCGAGCGGGGCGGCGCGGGGCGGCGCCGGGCGGCGCGCCAGCGCGCGCGAGCCCGCCGCCGCCAGCGCGCGTCACGGGCCCGCCGGCTCCACCAGCCGCTGCACCAGCACCGCCACCAGCACGGCCAGCAGCAGGAAGCCCACGGCTATGAGCAGCGCGGCGTGGCGCGGCGTCAGCGAGCGCGTGGAGCGCGTGCGGCGCGCGCGCGGCGCGGCGGGCGCGGCCGCCACCGTGAGCCGCGCCGCGCCCGACCACGCGCTGCTGAGCCCGCCGCGCACCGCGCACACGCGCACCTGGTACTCGCCGCCGTACTCCAGCTCCTCCATCTGGAACTGCGGCTCGCTGCCGGAGTACACCTGGCGAAGGAAACGTGCGCGATTGTTACTAGGCGAGACAATTACGAGACCGACGCAGGATACGCGGAGGAAAAGTCTGCGTATAATACCGAGACGCGCCGGATCACAGACCTGCTTGAAGTTCGCGTCCTTGCCGCGCGCGCACTGCAACACGTACTCGGCGTCGTCGATCTCGTCCCAGGTGAGCAGCGCGGTGCGCGGCGCCGGCAGCTGCACGGAGGGCGCGCGCGGCGCGGGCGGCGGCGCGGCCAGAGTGCGCGCGGTCAGCGGCTCCGACCAGCCGCCGCGCCCGCCTCGCTCGTCGCTGGCTCGAATTCGAAACGAGTACGCGGTGGCCTCGCGCAACTTCTTCGCTTTGCAGGAGCGAGCCGATCCTCGATATACGGGTCGGAAATCTCGAGCGTCGTTCGCTCGCATCTCGACGCAGTATTGGGCGCCCTCTCCCGCCGCATCCCACTCGAGTCTTAGGTGATTGTGCGCGACCTGAGCGCAACGTAGCGGCGGAGGGGCCGGAGGACGCGGCCGCGTGGCGGCGCGCGCCTCCTCCGACCAGTCGCCGATGCCGAGCTCGTTGAGCGCGGCGACGCGCACTCGATACACGGTGTCCGGCTCGAGGCCCTCGACGAGTCGCTCGGGGGTCGGGCCGTCGGTCTCGTAGGCGGCATCCCCGACTTCGACGCGGTAGCGCAGCACGTCGGCGCCGTGGCTGGCGGGGGTCCGCCAGTGCAGGCGCAGGGTTTCCGCGGTGGCCTCGTGGCGCAGGCCGGCGGGCGCGGCGGGCGGCGCGCGCGGCGTCAGCAGGTCGCGCACCAGGGACCAGGCGCCGCGGCCGGCCGCGTTTATTGCACACACCCGGAAGAAGTACGGCGAGAACGGGGTCAGTTTCCCCACGACGCAGGAGGTGTCGAGACCGCGGTATACTTCAGCGAAGGACTCGTCGATGTTCGTCGAACTCATCTCGAGACAGTAGTCGAGGATGGGTGCCCCGTTGCTTTCCGGCGCCGTCCACTCGAGGCTAGCGGAGCGTGCGGTTTCGATGCGAGCGAGCGGAGCGTCGGGGGCGTCCGGCGGCGCCGGCGCCGTGGCGAAGGACAGCGCGGGCGACGGAGGACCCGCTCCGACCTTGTTGCACGCGATCACCCACAGCAAGTAGTCGCGGCCCGGCAGCAGCTCTCGCACGACGCACTCGGGGGCCGCGCCGCAGTGCGCGAGCCGGACGACGCCGTCCGAGTCGGACAGCTCCACCCTGTACTCCGTCAGCGGCAGTCCGCCGGTGCAGTCGGGCGCGCGCCACCGCACCGCCAGCAGCGTGGCGCGCGGCTCGGCGGCGGGCTCGGGCGCCGCGCACGCAGCGGGGCACGTCGCCTCCGTAGTTACCGTCTCCGCCGGCGACCAGTCGCTGTCGCCGACCACGTTGGCGCAGCGAACTCGTGCTCGGTACTGAGTACCGGGCAGAAGCCGATCGCAGTGCGCCTCTCTTTCGGGTCCTCGATACGCCGACCGATAGCCGTCACCGTCGTCGAGCTCCAGGGTGTACGTCTCGACGGCCGCGCCGCCGTCGTCGAGCGGCGGGTCCCACCGGAGGCGGAACGCGCGCGAGTGGATCTTGCCGCGAGACGTCGGCCGGCCGGGCGCTCCGGGCCGCTCGGGGAGAGTGCGGTACGTGACGTCAGTGGACCAAGGACCCTGTCCGTCGGTCGTTTCGCAGCGAAGGCGGAATCGGTAATCGGTGGCTCGCCGCAGACCGTTGCATACATAAGATTGTTCGGGGCCGCTGTATACGGGCAAGAAACCGTGGCCGCGAATGACGTCGTCCATCTGTAAGGTGAATTCTTCGTCGGCTCGCCGCTCCCACGTCAGCGCCAGGGAGGCGGCGGCGGCGTCGCGCAGGGCGGGCGGCGCGGGCGCGGGCGGCGGCGAGCCGGCGGTCCACGCGACGGCCTCCTCACTCCACTCGCCGCGGCCGCACTCGTTGACGGCGGCGATGCGGAAGCGGTAGCGCGTCTGCGGGCGCAGGTTGTTGGCGGTGTGCTGGCGCATGCGCGGCTTGGTGAGCTCGACGAACCCGTCGCCCGAGTCCATCTCGAGCAGGTAGTGAGTGATGCGCGCGCCGTTGTCGGCGGCGGCCAGCCAGCGCAGCAGCAGCGAGGTGCGCGCGCGGTGCGACACGCGCGGCGGCGGCAGGCGCTCGGGCGCGGCGGGCGGCGCGCGGAACGTGGCCGCCTCGCTGGCCGCGCCCGTCAGCTCGCCCGCGCGGATTTGCAGGCACACGGAGTACTCGCAGCCGGGCCGCAGGTCTCTCACTCTATTATTGTACAGGTGTTACGAGTCAGAATATAGATACACAACAACGCAAATAATAAATCAATATATAAGGATCGAATCAGTACTAATTTCGAATCTCACCTGCAGGAGAGTGAAGGACCGCTATAGATAGCTTTGTACCGCCCACGGTCCCCGAGGAGCAGGTCGTACGTTAAGTCCACGTTGGGAGGAGTTACGCCCTCCGGCAGAGGAGAGTTCCACTGCACTAATGCACTTGTCGGAGTCATGTCGCTCACCTGGAATTACAAATACAAATTAAATTAAATGTACTATAGAATCTCCGTTGTGTGCGGCCTAGACGTATTCTTATGTTATGGAAAAATAAATTAGTCACCAACCTCCATTACACTTTTAGAAAGGAAGAATTACTACTTGCTGTTATAGCACATAAGACTAAACATATGCTCACTGTGACAGTTACAAGGCCGACTTCCGAGAGTCACTAAAAACATCTCTCGTGTCTAAATAAGTTAGTTACTTAAAAGTACATGAATAGCACGTGCGAACTGTAAAACATGAAAATATTTTTAATTCATATATAGGAGGAACAAACTTGAGGGGTGCGCGTGGCCGACAGCAGGTCCAGCAACGCCTGCGTGTCGCTCTCGTCGTCGCCCTGCACGGAGGCGCCGGCGGAGGAGCCCTCGCCCTCCGACCAGGCGCCCGACGACGCGCCGCCGCTGCCGCTGCCGCGACCATTCACCTCCTTCCGCGGCGACAGGGAAGGCGTGCTAGCACCGGAGTTTATCTCTGCAAATTTATTACAGTGCGTTGGTAAACAGAGATTAAACAATTAAAGTGGTTCATTTCAAGCATATCCGATACAAGCACAGAGGTACAAGCGCTGATTTTGTATAAAGAGAGCCCCGATTAAACTTCCATTTTAGTGAAATATTATGGATAGCGATAGTTTGGAGAGTCAGAACAATAAAGGTCCTCCGTCTGTCAGTAACAAGCAATTAAAGGGGCACCTGTTCAGCAGTGGAAGAAAACGTTTCTCAATGATGACCATTATGAAGATGCCGAAGGTGATTGTGCTGATGATGGTGATGATTATAAAGGCGATGATGCTGATGGTTCATCGCAGAGAGAGTGATGCTGAGAGTTAATCACAGAAGGTCAACCTCGCGAAACGACTATAACCGCCGGCGCTAGTGATGTTGACCACTCACACGTTTCACAGCCAAAATTGTTTGTGCGACCCGGTTGGTCGGAGACTGCACATCATATTACGTTTCATACCAAAATGTGTGTTTTGAGTATCCTTTCACTTTTTTATAATATTATGTAAAATGTACCAACATAATTTTCTATCCTAATAATTATTCATATAAACAATAAGTTTTTTAACTATTTAACATTAAGGATTTTGTGTAAAAAATTTACTATTTTAAAAATAATAACTTTAAATCAACTTTATATTAATCAAATAAAAATAACTTAAAAACTAACGCCTTATCTAAAAAATAATACTCTTATATAAGGGACCGCATACGACACGAAATTTCACAGTATTGTTATTAAAAATAAGTCAAAGCTTACCTATACCATTGTTCCTGCTGTTCTGTTTGCGTTCCAATTTTTGCTTGAGCTTGGAATATTGTCGTTGCGTTCGCTCGTCCTTCTGGTAGACCGGCGGCGGCGGGGAATGTTGCATATGGTGCGGCGCCACATGGTGGAAGTGCGTCGGGTATGCGGCGCTGTAAAAATGTTGGGGGCCACCGGCGCCGTTGGTGGGACCCTAGCGACACAACATTCGACCATTAAACAACACCCAATAAACGTCTAGAAATATGCAAAAATGTTTATCAACATCCATAAAACAACACGATGTTACTCTATGTTTACAAAAACAACACTCACAAACTAAACCGAAAACCAATTTCGGCTCACACTGACCTTCACGGTATCTTTGTTATTGGGATATTTTATTGAATCCGCCTCGCTCATTTTTTTATTTCCAGTTTATTTATTTGCCACTTTTAAAATCGAACACCTTGTCAGACTGACGCGGACGTCACTGCCACGTACTGCCAACTGGCTGGGCGATGATAACACACGCTCACTAACACAAACAAGCCGATGTGTTGATATAACCCGGCCACGATCTGAATAACATCGAGTGAGCGCACACTAGAGCGCGCGCTGTGCTCTCTATACATAGCCGTATAATACGAAGTAAAATTTCCTCGTATTCGCTTGATTTACGAACGAAGCAATCGATAAATCGAAGGAAATTGTTTGTGCAGATCGCGTTACCAAGTGTGTTATGTCAGAGATAAAAAAGCTATTAATATATATGTTTTTTATGTATCATAAAAATAAAATTATCATTATATTATGTTTATATATTTAAGTATAATCTGATATTTTCGTTATAGCCGCACCTCAAAATCATAATATTTTATGAAAACAAATAATATTGTTCTAATTAGCATTGGCAGACTTACGTCGCATTTGGGGCGTGACGTGATATTATTTTGACAAAGACAAATTAACTACAGTAATAATGAATTCCACAGGACCACCTCTGTGCAAACACTTTTATAATCTCTACTAAAACATCACGATGGTTTTGCAATAGTTTAGATATGTAATATCTTAATTACTTATCTAAGTCATTAATAACTGTCATTTTAATTGCAATTCAACTTACATAATCCTAAAGAGACATTTAAATAGATAAGTTATTTTTTTGCACAGTAGTCTTTAGTGTTGTCTACAACTATTATCTACTTTATCTACCAGAAACAAAATGTATGTTAGTGGATAAAATAAATTCTCACATAGTGGTGTGGCGGCTGATGGTGTGGCGGCTGGTGGTGGGGGGGCTGGTGGTGCGGCGCGTGGTGCGGCGCATGGTGCGGGTGCACCAGGTAGTGGCGCATGCCCTCGTCCAGCACCGGCGGCATCAGCTGCGGCATCATGGCCGCCGACGTCACCACCGGCATGCCACCTGCTCGCGGCATTATCGTACGTCAAGTGTGCGAACCGCTACAGCGTGCCAGTTATACGTGCCATTAAGTTTTAAGGGTTGGTCGTATGGTAAATGTGTAGCAGACGTATGTAAAAGAATAATTTAAAAAGCAACCCGTAGACATAGAGTATTTTTATATCTGTACGCGTCCACACGGCTCCAGTGTCACAGTATTTTGTTAATATGTCACCCATAACGTGTTCAGTGTCGTCCGTCACGCGCGGGCGGCTTGTTTTGGTACTAGCGAGCGCTCCGCTGCGTAGCTTTCCGGTTTATGAATAAAACTTATTTAGTCAATTCGGGGAATCGGCCTCATCCTTTCCTTGTGCTCGTCCACACAGAGATCCTGGCGGAAACGTTTGGCGTGGTTTTTTTTAAGTTCCACAGTATGGGGACCGAAGTGCGAAGCATGAATAATCTGCTAAGAATTTGATGGAACTTTTTTTTTATTTAAAGTGACCGTGCTGTTGATTTTTAATTAATATAATATTTTTTATAAGGAAATA
>DWEI01006197.1:0-10264 GCA_018245875.1 Mysoria ambigua | reverse complement strand
AGGTCCCGGGTTCGATTCCCGGGTCGAACGCTACAAAATTTTCTAATTTAGATTTTCTAGTAGTGGTTCGGAGTCTGAATATGTGCCCCATGCATGGCAATAGGTTCACCACCTATTACATAGTGGGACGTAAACGTAACCGGTGAATCATGGGGATGTTCTGCATTCCTCTGCCTACCCCTTCGGGCATTGCAGGTGTGAAGTTATGTAAACAATATTACATGCATTAATATATTGGGCAAAATTACTTTTATTAATATTATCTCATCAACACACCAGGTCCAACCTTTACAAGGATGGCTATGAGTTAATGGATTTTTGCAGTTAACATAATACTTGTATCATACACACAATATACAACAGCCAGTTTTGAATTTCATTAGGAACAAAAAATATGTTGATGATCATATGTAAACTGTCTAGCCCGTGGCAGATGGTTTGATGGTCGGTTGTGGCTAGACAGACTGATTAACATATTCAGTAATAAATTTCTAGATATAGGAGATTGTTATTAGTTTGATATCTCTATGGCAACCATTATATAGGTATCACAGTGTAAAGGTGAGAATATATAAAATTATAAGATAGCACGACTAGTTGCGGTTTTTGGACGTATACTGCTAAGGATATTAGCTTTTTCATGCAAGGAGAAAAATCTGTTATGTACAGATGCTCAATGAGATTGTACTCTTCAATGTATATCCAAAATCACAGAGTGCTCCTATATAACAATGCACATAAGTAAGTAGATGAATATTCTACAAATTATGATGAAAATTATAAAAATTATTCAACAAAACATTACAAAATCTTAACCTTAGAATTTGTGGACTTCTTGCGCCAAGGTTCATTAGTCTTAACCTACTTGCAATCATTCTGCTCTTCTTTGAATAATAATAGGGTTAACAATACCCCGCGAACTTATTTCATAAATTAGTATTTATTTTGTTTTCCGTAAATAATTTTTTATTTTCGAAAATTTGACATTCTCACTGACGTTCATATTTGGAATTGACAGATTGATTTCTTTACTATCTATGAAACACAATTTATTAAATTTAACATTGTAATCTCTGTTGTATATTGAATATTTTTATACATTTATTAAGTAATCATTGCTGTATTTTTAATCTTAAGTTTTGCTTTATAAGTAAAACTTATTCAATTTTTTAACAGTCATTTGGTAAGATGCTTTTTTAATTGTATTCTGTGTGGTATTTTGCGTAAACCGGAACGAGGAAGACAGTTGCCGAAAATGATTACTATCAGCTGACATTACAAATATTACAGCACTGCAGATGCGCGGAATTCAAAATAGGCGCCGTAGAATTGATTTTACCTCCGCAACTTTAAAGAATAAAACTCAAGTCTTCCGTGTCTTGTCCATCCAAGCTACTTCCACTAATTTAAGAACTTCTTTTCACATTTCCAAGTTCTGTAGGTATTGCATACAGTTTATTCCAGTTTTAAATACAATTTACAAAAAAATGTACGAGAAAGAGTGTACCAGTTCCTGTACAGAGCTAGTGTGCAGTGACCTTACTGATAATATCAGTTATAAAAGTGATTACCATTTAGATTTATGGAGGGAAATGAAAAAACGATGGCTGGTGTTTGGGGTGCTCTTGGCCGTTGCAGGCGCAGTCGCCTCGCCGAAGCTGGGCGCTCCCGGAGGCAACTACCCTGCATGCTAACTTATACATCATTATAGATCTCATTGCACCCCATTTGCCATGTAATTGAGTTTTTTAACACTTTATACTGTATTTCTATTTATACATTTGTATGTATTTTACTTAAAAAGTTGGCTGTTGGCTTTACAAAGTTATAAATACATATAGTATCTTAATAAAATCAAAATCCGTTACACATTATTATTATTATTATTGAAGATAGTTTAACCAAGTCTCCGATACACCTTTCTGCTGTTGAGTATCATTAGCACTATTTTGTCCCAGCTCAATCAACATGGTGAGTAGACACATTGAGTCATTTTTCAGACTTGTTACTAAATGTTCCCGATAACTACAGGTGACATGCATAATTTTTATCTCTTATTGAAATTAGATGCAGTTATATGCACTACTTCAATCAGCATGTCTATTTTCTATTTCTATAATAATACTTTAGGTTTACTTATCATCTCGAGAGGAGTTCCATAAATGTCACTACCATAATTTTTTTTTTTTGTCTTCATCCGACTAACATGGCTGTCTGGGACTTTAATCATGGCAAATAATTAGACTAAAGGCATGGAACTTAATGGTCTCAAATGTGACCATCAATAACAATATTTTTCATAGCTTTGAATTTAGAGAATAGTGAAAGTTAAATCAAAATGGGCTTGGCCCTTTAATTTATTGCCAGCTGTATGATAGTGTAGTGTAGTGTTAATGAGGAAAATATTAAAAATTAATTGGTATAAATAACTGTACACTTTGGAGTTGACATCTTATTTTAATGAAAACTTTATATCAAAGTATTCCGACCAATACATGGAACTGTTAAAGGGAATGGCTTAATTTATTACAATAATTCAGGAAATAATTATATTTGCATTCAGGATGATTGAATAACAAGAAAAATTGATCACAACTTATTTATACTTATGCAACTTTTTTTATTTATTCTGGTAACACTAACAATGGTTTAACAATATTATGGTAAGCTGAATTTTGAATATAGAATGCTATTTTATTCTGTAAGGAAAGCAAAATAATTCTTAGTAGGTAATGAGTTTAGTTAAAAAGAGCTTATGATGGCTTTTCAGGAATTCAGGACATAATTTTTCGATTATATCTGTTTTAAATTTCTGGGTATTTTCAAATTTTTTTTTCTTTTAATAATAAAAATTATTTATTGCCTCAAATATAAGGAAACGTGAGTTGAAGATAGCTTAAACTTTATGACAGATGGAGTAAAAATGGCATAAATTCTGGAATAACTTATAATGTAATATAGGCAAAAGGGTGTGGATGACCTTAGCTGGTAAAGAATATTAAGTTTGTTTTTCTTTCCAGGGCTCCTCCATTCGGAGTATCTCCTCTATCTCCCTTTATCGTACATATATTACACGGTGGGATGCTGCCATCAGTCTTCCGCGTCGCCCACTCGCCGGCGCCTCTTCGCCCTGACCGTCTTCCACGCGCACGTGGCTGCACCGGCGCTGTGTTTGCTGGCGGCCTCGGCCCTGAGGGACGCCTCGCTCGACTATAGGGTCATAGAAGGGTGAATATCTCGTAATCAACATTTTTACCATTCATTTGCTAGACACAGATCTCCTCTCAGAATGACGAGGGTCAACGTTTTTATTATTTAGGGAATAGACAAGAAGTACCACGGTTCCCACATCTCGAGTTATTTTCACATGCGCAGTAAGAAACATGCAGAGATGACGATGTGATTGTTTGCAGGGCGATGCTGGCGAGCGCGGGCACGCCGTGCGTGTGGCTGCCGCTGTCGCTGCAGCGCGCCGGGCACGCGCCGGCGCTGGTGGCGGCCAACTATGTGGCCGCGTTGCTCATCGTGCCGCTCACTCATTTGCTGCTGGTCAGTGTGATTGTAAATATTAAAGTTGCCATGATTTTTTCTTTCACCAAATGTAGGTTCGAAACCCAATAAATTTTGTATCTTCGGTATCCGCCTAGGATAAATATTTTGACACGATTATTTGTAAAAGCGGTGTAAAATTAGGCTGTCATTCTGTAATAATTATGCGTTGGCACCAAGTCCATCTTAGGTTCTACTTAAGCAACGTCCCGTCTTCCTGGTTGTTTGGTCTCTACGACGCTGCATGTCCGTCCCTCGTCCAGTGCGGCCGGTTCCCAGTGACTCCCATCTTGGGGATAGTTTGCACGCTGCTGGCGAGCGTGCCGCCCTTCGCGCTGGGCACGCTGCGGGGGCCGCGGCGCGGCGCCCGCGGCCGGCTCTCTGCGCTGCTGCTGCTGTACTCCGAGTGCTGCGCGCTGCTGCGGGACTCCGAGGGGATGCTGGGCGTCTGGGACGTGCTAGGCACATTGTTCTTGGGTATGTTTATGGGGTGCTAAAATTCATTGAAAGTTATTCCTCTGCAGGTCTGGCAACTAACTAAAGTATTACTAGTGGGGGAAAAAAAACAAAATAGGCAAGCAATTACGAAGTCAGAAGAAAAAATAGCTGAAGTGAAGAAACATACTTAGTAAATATGGTTTTAAATTTTGTGGCGAAGCACCGGAATAGTTGCACAATTATTACTTAGGATGCAAATTTTTGTGAACGAAACTCCCTCGAGTTTCGTACCTTGGAAGCCGGTAACGCATGAATGTATACTCCTCGGGTATTTACAATTGTTTACGGGAGACGGCGACCTCTTTATCATCAGGTAGCACATGTGCCTCTTAGTTCCAGGTTTCACTAACAAAAATGATGAAATTAATAAAGAGATGCCACTCCCATCCCGGTGTAGAGCTGAGCTGGATCGGCACGATGGTGGCGTCGAGCAGCTTGTACACGCGCTGCGGGCTGCTCAGCGCCGCCGAGTCCAAGGCGCTGCTGCTGACCGCGCTGCCCAAGTCCACTCACGCTGGTAAGTCCATCGTACTAATTCAACGAGCACACATCCAGCCTCCTGGTCTAGGCCGAGGACCTCTCGTTCGGCAGTCGCGTGACCAACGAGGCAGTTAATACAACACGAATACTTCCATCTTCATTCATCGCTAAGCACCATTATTGACGAGAAGGAAAATGGAGAATGAACAAGACCAACGCTGGACCGTTGCAGGATTATGTTTCGGCAAATACACCCACAAACGAGGGGTACGTTCCAGGCTGGGAGTACTCCACCACGTGCAAGGCGACGGGGCTGTCGCAGCTGCCGGCGGTGTTCCTGGCGCCGGCGCAGGCGCTGGTGCTGGCGGCCGTGTTCCCCGAGGACGAGGCGCTGGGGCGTCCGGAGCCGCTGCCGCGCTAGGGCGGCGGGGCTCGGTAGGGGCGGAGAGGGGACCCCAACATGATGCTCAACACACGCTGCCCGATGTTCATCGATGAGGACCGTCAAGTTATTGTACATGTACAAGGTCCGTCACAGACCAGCAGCACAGAGTTTGTTCCATTATATTTTATCATCATCAATAACCCGTACTTGGTGTCGTTACCAGGTTCTCTCTCTGTCCTCCGTCGGTACCTTGTATATATCCCGGAGTCTTGTTCCGCGCCAGTGTTCCGTCATTATCTTGTACACTCTTGTTGGTTTATTTTGATCCTCTCCAATCGAATGTATATTTTGAACCCTTTTCTTTGTCTTTCTTAATACATTCGGGATCGAATTCACAGAATAATATAAATTCTTCAACTCAAGCGTTCCCGCTAGAGGCCTAGCGTTAGGTCGAAGATGTTAATGATCTTTGCCGGCCGTACAAAGAAGTATACCGTCTCATGAACGCTACAGCAAAGTGTCAGCCGGCGAGAGCTGCAGACAAACGGTTGCTGTGAAACGGCACAAGGTTAGTGTTGAATTGGAAACGGAAGACCAATTTGTTAATAAGTGTCCGAACCAGGGGCCTTAGTGCAGCCTTAATTAGAATTAAGACTTATTATGTAAGCAACAAAGTCCACGATTGAATGACAACGATTCCCTGCTGGTGTTACTGTCGTTGTGTGCTAGAATAGGATTCAAAGGTCAATTGCTTTCTTAGTTATTATTCAACTGTACCACCCTCGTTGTACCGCTCTTTGATAGATGTCTCCCCTGACAAGAAGGGTTAACGCTGCGGCCTGCAGGGTGGCAGGCTTCAGAGGCCGTGAACAATATTATGGCAACCTCTGCCTGTAGGTTTCCTCAAAATGTGATCCTTTCCCGTTATTTTAGCAGCAACCGCTGCTCCGGTCTCAGCGCGCCGTCACGCTGGTCGTGACGTCATGCTGACGTCATGCAAGAGGTCCGGAAAGAGTCTCTAGATTCTCAAAATGGGACGCTCTAATTTGAGTATTATCTCGTCTAATATATCAGTCGAAACAAAATATAACTTGTGCTCAACTTATTTGGCTGGTGGCATCGAATAAAGATTTGTCTTAATTTTGTTACTTAGCTTACGGATGTTAAGTTAGACAACTGGAGATGAATGTGCGTCATCCCCCAGTCCACGGTGGTGGAAATATTACACAGCCCTCGGTAACTAGAGCTAGATATAAGTTTAAGTGATAGTCGGTTGATTCTTCCACCTGAACACTCATCTCGCTCCCAAACATCGGCGCTCCTGTCCTCTTAATTCCCTCCCCTGCGTCCTCCGCCTTACACGCTATAACCAGTCGAGGAATAAACAAAACTGAACCCTCCTCCCGTGCAGCGAGCACGAGGTCAGGTCCGCGGCGCTCGCGGCGCCCGGAGCGCCCGCCACTGCTCGAGGGCGGTGGCGCTCCGTGAGGCCAGCATCTTGCCAACATTCGGCCGGCTAGCGGATATTTGCGACAGATTTGTTTAATTGGCCACTTCGTATGAATTGCATGAAGAAGAAAGTGTCTTCACAAATATAACTCGCAGCAGTGCTCTGGGCACCCGTCATGATGAGATACTGAGCCGTAGCCGACAGCGGCGCGCGCCGGGCCGCGGCCGGGCGGCGCGAGCCGGCTCGCGTCCTCGCAAGCGACGCGTTGTTTTTGCGCGATGTTTCAACATATAACAGTACTGTAGCATCGGATACATTTGCTCAACTATTTACAACGTTGTTCAAACACTGAATCATATATATAATTATAACACGATGCTCACTCACTGCCATCATTCACGCTTTAACTATGTTAAAATGTACGGACTGTGGAATAAAAGCCGTAATAAAGTTTTATTTAACTGTTTATTGTTTTATTTCTATATCACAATATAATGTAAATAACATACTGAAGAACATTTTTAAGCGGTAATAAAAAAGTAAGAAACATGAACATAAGTAATGTAATATTTGTTACATAGTGGGTTGTGAAGAATTTTAGAGCGAGGTTTGTTTTACTTCATCGCGACTCTGACTCCGGACTTTTGATATCACTGGAAGTCTATGTCCTAAAAATAAGGATGTTGTATATATTTTTGTTTAACAAATATTCTACTCAAAAAAAGTTATTTATAACAAAAATTAATATCAATAATATTAATTTAATCACAGTCATATATGTAATACAAATATTCAAAACTAATTAAATATACCATAACATTAAGGCACCTAATTCTTTGAGTTTTCATAGATTTTTGGTCATAAATTAGATAAATTACTTTTAAAACGTAATCATTTTTTGTCTTAAGGCACGTGAGCTACTTATCTATTTAATATAACTACTTATATACTTAATGTAACATTACTGATTTCATTCTAATAAAATAAATTAATTAATACTCTAGCGCTTGTTTTAAAATTCCATGAGGAATTTTTCACTCATCTGATCAGGAAATCTTACTGTCATTGCAGAACGATCTAATGGCTTAACATGAAGCCCGTGTTTATCTTGTTTTTACAGACAAGGCAAAACTGATTTACTGATCAAGTCATTTAAAAATAGTTTAAGAAAATGGCAAGACTACGAATACAACATTGGAAATATATGTTTAAAAAATCATGTTTTCAAAGTCTTAAAATTAATTTGTCATGTATGTTGATTGATTTTATAAAAGTTACGAATATTGTCCTTGGTCAATGGAAAGGCAAAGGTCAGTGTTTCGCCAAATTTGGAATTGATGTGCCAACATTTTATGAATCATGATTCTAAAAGTATATTCGTCGTTTTATAGCTTAATCAAAAATCTAAGTCATTCCAAGTACACTTCACAGCCCATTCAAACAATAAGTGGTGTCTTGTTCAGTTTTTTTTTGGCAAAATCGTTTCACTGATTAAGATACTTTTCGAGCAATACAAAATGTTATTACACAACATTACTCCATCAAATAATAAACAAGGCATGTTATATTAAAGGATTATGAAATTAAAATACTTTTAGAAATAAACTTCAAAAATACTTATCAATAATACATGAAAAACGATGTAGTGAAAGAATCTGTCAAAATAGACTTCTGATCAAATTTCACATTCAAAATAACGTTACAGTTTTAATAAACATACAAAATTATAGCGATTGCTAACTGACAATAAATAGGATTTCGATATAAATTTAATATAATTATTTAAGTGAAAAACTTTTCTCAATTAAAATAGAATTAAACATTGGGAGAATCACTTCCTTATGAGGGAACCAATAATAGCAAGCATTTACAACATAACAAAACAATGTCATTACAATTACAAACAACTTACATTTTGTACATCCAATAACATTACTAGCATTCTTACACTGCTAATATTTCTATATCACTCATTTTTTTTCAAACATTACTATCGTCAAATGGAACACATTGTTATTAAATTATTTTTCTATTTTTATTACTAATCCAAGATGGCCGTCACGCATCAGCTGACGGGTCGAGCGGCCCTTGCTGTTGCAACAGTTCCCAGTATAAACCTCTTTTGCGGACTAATTCTTCGTGGGAACCGCTCTCCGCTACAACGCCTGGGATTAAAATATAAAATTATAACTTTATATTTTTCATCTATATATACAATGTTATAAAATATTAAAAACATTTACCTCAGAATTGGGTAGTAGACATATTGACTGATTTGAAAAATGAGAGGGAAGGTAAAACCTTGCGCTTAAGCTTTATGTAATGTATATGATTAATGAAGTATTGATTTTTTGTTTTTTTTTTCTTTAGTTCCCACTGTCATTGCACTATCAACCTATGGCAGTCCTGTAGAGTCCGACATCTCCGCGCTGAGCACGGGCTGGAGATGGCCGAGCCCAGCTCCCATCGTACGCGGGGGCCGCAGTCCGTCGGATGTAACTGCGCTCCACTCTCATTTATGTCGTGGCACGTTGACATTCGTGCAGATTATCCAATTCTGTTAGAGCATGGAACTAATAACAACGATATACCTTTATCGACGACGCAGATGACGTCCGCGTGCTTGACGGTGGCCAGCCGGTGCGCGATGATCACTGTCGTCCTGTCTTTAGACGCCGCCTCAAGTGCTGCCTGTACCGTCTGCATGAAAACATTTTTGTTTGTTATTCTGATTTATTTTTGTTTATTTTTCTAATTTATTTATTTATCTATTCAGCCTATTGCAGTCCACTGCTGGACACCGAGCTCTATGCTCCGCACGCGGCCGGCGACCGGCGGACCGCATCCGCGCCCGTCCTAGGCCGGTGCAAGCGCCAGCGTGTGCCGGGCTCTCGTACTCGGGGCTACAGCTGGCAGCGGTCCTGTGGGCGGTGCCCCTGACCGCGGGCGCACGCGCGGCCGCCCGCGACCCGCCGGACGCTCTGCGGTTTCTTTACATCCTACTCATGTATTCAGTCTATACCACATTTACTAAATGAACAGTTGATTGGTTTCAAGGCCACACCATTATGTGTGTGTGTGTGTGTGTTTACACGATATAAAAGCTAGAACAGTCTACCTTCTCGCTGGTAGCGTCTAGAGCTGATGTAGCCTCGTCCAGCAGTAACACCCTGGGCTTGCGCAGCAGCGCGCGCGCAATGGCCACTCGCTGCTTCTGTCCGCCAGAGAGCGCTGCACTGCCTGCTTCTAGAACTGTGTCGTAGCCCTGGGAAAGATAGGATTCCTTGACTCTCTGCCTCTTGCCTGTACATACACACAGGAACAACATGGTGGTGAGTTCCAGGCACCCACTGCTGTAGAAGAGCGTGGTCAGCAGAGAAAAGTAGAAAGAATTGCAACTCATTAGTTAGCAAAGGGAGAGTCTTGACGGCCGTATGCTCGTCCACAATTTCATAAAAATCCAACATTCTTGCACAGAGTGCGGTCAGCAAGCAAATTATGCTAACACGAAATAGCTTACCGTCATATCAGTTCTATTGGGGACGAAATATACCTCCGTGCCGTCCGCCAGTGTGGCGGGGTACATACTGTGTGACGGCAGTGGCCAGGACAGCCCAGGTGTGGCATAAAATGATTGATTCATCGAAACCTTGGTTTATTACCGCTACATTCATGATGCGTCTCGACCTCGTCGTCATCAATACTTTCATCGATCTACTATCGAAAACGAATCTCCTCAAGGCTATAATCTATGTCTCTCTTCATTGTGAACTCAAAATTCTCGTATGTACTCGAAATCCTACTTACATTAAAAAAATAAAATAGCATTTATCATGCTGTACACACCAAGGGCAGGCTGGCCACAAAGTTGTGCACATTAGCCTGCTTAGCGGCCTCGATGA
>DWEI01006196.1:0-10264 GCA_018245875.1 Mysoria ambigua | reverse complement strand
AATAGGTGGTGAGCCTATTGCCATGCATCGGGCACATATCCAGACTCAGAACCACTACTAGAAAATCTAAATTAGAAAATTTTGTAGCGTTTGACCCGGGAATCGAACCCGAATTATATCTAATACAAACATTTTTTTATCTTTCAATTTAATAACACAGATTTGTTTTTATATTTGGTATATTAAAAATATATATTCATAATAACTATTCCCAAACCCCCACATAAATAGTTGTAATCATTAATTGTGAAAATAATTTTTGTTTTTTTATAAAGTTAATATTTTAGTATTTATATAGACAAATACGAGAATATTAAGTTATATTTTAGATATAAACATATCTATGTACACTTACTAAATATGTAAACCGCAAAAAAAAATCTCTTAACAAGTGGTTTCGAAAACTCATTCGGTTGCAGTAAGAACAAGATGTATAAGTGCAGACTGCTATATTATGTCAATAATCGTTGTAATACTTGTATGAGTCACAAGTATTACAACTCGAAGTTAATCCCTTTACGTCGTCACGAATCGGTTATCAGTACAACGCGGACAAATGCCGATGCGTCTACGAACACAATGTTATTCGACGGCATCATCTTTCTATATAATCTTACATTAAAGCGCTGCATACAAAGTTATAAAAACTTAAAAATATATATAAACTATTATTATTTATTAAATTCGAATGAAGCCAAGAAAGCTACGACTTTCTTGACCTCCTTTTTACCTTGATCTTGGTCCTCGAACCTTCCTTTTTTCTTTTCGACACGTTTGACATAGCTATTATTTGTGTTTGTTTTTAAGATACAAAACTTCACTTGACTTTTGATACAAATATACAGAAAACTTGTTTAAATTCGGACTCTAGTAATCCGTAATTATACGGTTATATAGAGAAATCACCTAACCTATGGACGAATTTACCTTATGACAATATGACAATAATGACATTAAGTCAGCTGTCAATTTATAAACATTCCAATTGAATTCTACCATTTTTCATACCTACCTAATTGGGATTATTTGTAGATTTATTGTATACATAGAGTAGAAAGCAAAAAGTTGTCTGGTTCACAGAGAGTGAGTATGAATTTGGCACTCGTATCTCTCTGTAAATTATTGTCTGCCAGCAGCTTCGTACGTCACCAGATATACCAAATGCATGCTCTTTCTCTTTCTGCCAACATGATATTTTCACTAGTATGCGTACTTATAACTTTATTATTTATTCTATTTGTATACAGTAGACCCCCGGTAATCTGGTCTCTGTCTAATCCAGCACTATAATTCGACATGTATATAATTATTGAATATTATTCAACAATTTTCGCAAATGTAGATAATGATGATAGATTGAATAGGTGACAACTTGTACGCACACAACTGTTGTACATGCTCGACGTGTACATATAGTTATCATTATAACTGTTTAGTTTCAATGTCGATATCGATATCAACTCTTCTATCTTTCCACTGCTGGAACATGGGTCTCCTCTTAGAATGAGAGGGTTAACGCCGTAGTCCGCCACGCTGGCCAAGTGCGGGTTGGCAGACTTCACATACCTTCACATACCTAGGTGTGCAGGTTTCCTCACGATGTTTTCCTTTACCGTAATAGGAAGTGATATTTAAACTTAAAACGCACATTTTTAAGAGGTGCGCGCCTGGGATTTGAACCCGTTCTCCCGGAGTGAGAGGTCGAATTCCAAACCACTAGGCTATCAGTTTTAATGCATAACGAATTATGTATAACATACAGAATCTTATGATTAGATCTCTAATTTGTCTGATTACATGATATTCTTCTCTAAAAATATCCGTACTATAGGGGATCTATAAACAGTACCCTATAATCTGGAAAATTCGACACTGGTGTACCAAACGTTTGTCGGATTACTCCCTGTATTATATATATGATTTTACTACAGTATAATAACATCTATGCGTCATCTCTGTGATACATATAGTTAACTAAACATTTCAGTATTTATATGTTTAATATATTAAAAACTGGATATGCGGGGTAAAAAATGTTTAATCTAATTAATAATAAACTGTTTAATATTCCAGTTTAACTCACATTTTCGATTTTTGTCCGGGTTATGTAAATAAACTCATACCCTATATAATGATGGAGCGGAATCGCAATTTGTGTAATGTGCGAATACTACAGGCCTCTGCCTAGCTCTTCAGAAATTACAGTCGTGAATTACGGAAAAATATTTTATCGTATATTATCCGTACCAAACCATTGTCAGGTGACATGTCAAGTTAAAACGTTGCGTCAAAGTCAAACCGTGAAGTTGTCAAAAAATTGACAATTTTACCAAGTAAGTGTAATGTTCGGCGGGTGTGTAATTCACTGTGAAAAAAATCATAAATTCAATTATAAACGATGTTAGTAGTCGAATTCAGTTGTCCTACGTTATGTGAAGAAAATTGAGATAAATGTAGTGCAGTGAAATGTGAAGTTTATGTAACAATTCTTTTAAGGTGTGTGGGCTTTTGTCCGGAATATTGATTTGTTTTATTTGGTGAAGGACCATTTTTTAAAATGATGTAGGTGGCTTGGCGTTGGTCAACATCGGAGGTGAGGCCAGCGTGGTGGTGTTCGAAGTTGACAGCAAGCTGTGATAATGCATGATCAAGATGAAAACTAAAAGTTTTCTATTGTTCTCCACGTCCGTGTTCGCAATAAGCATATTTCTGATAGTATTCCACTCGCAGCCGCCGCAGTCGCTTCAAAACATCGTGACACAGACACATCAGCACATAAAAGACTTTCAGGTAATTTACTATCAGATAATACTACAATTAGAATACATCTGCTCACTTAGCACATCTCGTTTGTTCATAGGCCTTTTGTCCATTGTTATTCGATATGTAAATAATTTATAACTCCTAAGTTCATTTAGTTTTACATAAGATTTAGTTATGACATTTCATAAAAAAAGTTCCATGTGACCTTGGAGTTAGGTAGTGTTAACTACATTGTTAATTACTCAGTAATTGATTAATTAATCTTTTGTGTGGATACACATCATACTGTTTTTGCTAAGTGTTTTTGTATAAATTAAAAAAGGGTTGTGAACTTTTAGACAAACAAGCGGTTGGTAATTTGGTGTGGTGGTAAATTGGTACAGTACACTACAATTCAAGACATATTTAAATCAGAGTTTTCCTGCTCATGTCCTAGTTTTCTAAGTAAATCTTAGATGGAAGCTGATTCCACATTTAACATTTACTGGTCTACTTTACTAGACTGTACAAAAGGAACTGTGCAGGAGTAATTGAAGTCAAATCGATTGGATACCACCACTAGTCCAGTTGATGTGAAAGAAACTTCAATTTTGGGGAGTAGGTCAGTGGAGGATGCCTGCTACAGGCAAGTCATTAAATGGTTCTTTGATTGTAGAGTATTTTTAGGGTTCAAGTCAAAAAATGAATAACACAAATTATCATAAGTTTTGGCCAGCCAGAAATTTCAACTTTCAGAAGGATAGTTTCATCATCATCATCATCAGCCTATCTCAGTCTACTGCTGGACATAGGCCTCCCCCAAAGAGCACTATTGCACCCTGTCCTCGGCTTGCCGCATCCAGCTCCTGCCCGCAGCCTTTCGCAGATCATCATCCCACCTAGCCGGAGGGCGTCCTACACTATAGAAGGATAGCTTATCAATTGTCAATTCTACTAATATGCCTAAATTGCCCCTTTGCTATTTGTCTCTTAGCAGACCTAGAGGAGTTGAACTGCATTTATAATTTAAGGAAATTTGGTTCCTCGGTCAATTATGTGGAAGTCCACTTGGAGTGTTCTTCTGGCTCTAATATGAAATCAACATTTTCATTTGTATGAGCTCATCTATCAGTTGTTTCAGATGTTTAATATCCCTAGAAAAACAAATTCTCAATGTCTTGGAGGCATGCCAGTGGTAAAAAATGTGCCTGATATACAAATTTGCCAACACTCACAGATCTGTTTTGCAATGTGCTATGTGGAGAAAAACAATCGGAATAATAAATATGTCACTGTACTGGAGGAGTTAGAAAGTAGCGTTAAATCACAACGCAGCAGGCGTCTTTGTCCCAGGAGCAGCTGCGCGATGTGGAGGAGCGACACCTGGTGCAGGAGGAGCGCTACCTGCAGCTGGTGGGGCTGGGCGCGCCGGGCCGCAACGCCAGCTCGCCGGCGCTCGTGACGCACGCTCGCGGCGAGGACCACGCCATCGCAGTCAGCTTCGTACGCGCCGCCGCCCGGCTGCCCTATCCTGTGCTGGTCTACAACATAGGACTCAAGCCTTACTCCTTGGCTGTGGTAAATATTTCATATTGCTGTTAAAATTGTTTACACAAAGGTTAACATTGTTAACACGAAGTTACAACAAAGCAATGCTCATCGCATATTTATGTCGGGCTAAAACCAATTTACCACCCCCAGTACAGCAGAGTGAGGTTCGGTGAGAGAGGTGAGAGCTGGTCAACGAGATACTCATTAAAACGAGTACCGAAGACCGTGTTTCTGTGATCGTCAAATCTCGCTCAATATATCAAATTTAATTCTTAGTTACGTTATGATTATGTAATAATAATAGGAATAATGTGTTTGGAGAATTTCACACTCGATTCTCTGATCTAAATTTAAGTACAGCCTATGCAATGGTACCCAAACAGCTGATGAACTATACAAAAATTTCGAAATATCTACGTACATGATACCTACTTTACACCGAAACATACAACAAATACTCTTAGTATCGTACCCGCGTACCCCGTTCGGCGGTCTATGTCACCAGTCATTGCATCTAAGGGCCTGTGGTAATAAGGGAAAAATGTAAACGAATATGCGATATGAAAAATTCGCGACCGCGCTCTCCTTACGTGGACGTCGTATCGCGCGAACTACACCCAGCCTTAACCCTGACGACACCTCGGTCAGGTACGACCCTCGAGGACGCTATCAGAAACGTCCTTTTTATATTAAATGGCATGCCAAGCAGTCACAGGGTGCACCTGATAGTAATTGGTCACCGTCCCCTATAGACATAAATAATTTTTCATGAGCACGATGCGACTTCCTATAATGGCGTCCTTAAAAAGTAGGCCGCACGGGTTATTTTATAATGGCATTTTATCGCCGTCGGTAACGCCGCAGATAAGGCAAAACTCGATATATTCCGAATCTATGTGCCGTTTCTGCGCCCTTGCGTGGTCCGCGCCTCGAGCCCGGGCGCCGCTGGCGCCGCGTGCGGCGTCGCACACCACATGTGACAACTCACCGATGTGTTGGCTGTATTAAAGAAACTACTTGATCGCCGTCTACTCCGAGCCTTTTTTGATTTATGCAGGAAATCCGCCCGCGTGCTAATAATTCCCTTATATTACTCAGTTGACGAGTCCAATGTGAACCTGATTTAATCCATTTAAATAATATTCAATTCACACGTTCTGCTGCTGTCTGGTTCGTGAGTAATCGATGTAGGTATGAGCGATGAATTTGAGCTTCTATCAAAAACAATTGGTGCTTCACAGTCTTGTTCGAGTTAACCCCCAATGTTGTAATGAATAATGATGACTGTCATCATCATCATCAGACATTGCGTATCGACATGTCATTGTCCTCAGCCTATTGCAGTCCTCTGCTGGATATAGGGCTCGGCGGACGGGTGATGCTCATTATTTTCACGCTGCGATTGCTGGTTGTGGCTGCCAGAGCACAGCCTCGCGCACCGCGTATGTCCGTTTGCATCGGGCGAGATCTGACGGGTAGGCTCCTGGCGGTCTTAATAGATATGTAACGTGCGAGTCTCTGGTGATGTCTAGTGTAACTAATTTATTATGACCATGACTACTAAACCGTCACAGATGCCCGTGACCGAATCTATTTAAACTTGACGTCACAGTTGATGCGTAATATATTCGTTACCGTGGGCAGGTATCCAACTACTGCAACTCGTCCAGGTGCAGTGTCGTGGACTTCGACCTGGAGGCGTTCCCCTCGCACGTCAGCGACGAGAGCATATACGCCTTCCGACCGCTCATCATACAGGTACGTGGCCGACCGCATCTCGATTTATTGTATAGCAACACTCCGATTGAGGTATGTGCATGCTGATATATTATGTAAGGACGATAATTAGATTATACAAGTGCGGATACAATGTTTGCAATGGGATCAATATCGTGTATTCCTGTTTCCGGCGAGTATTATTGGTAATGTAATGAAGTGGACTTAGGAGTCTCTGCATGTCGGCTGTCTCACCTACGCCAGCGCCACCGATGTATGCCAGGAGTGTGTCGTCCACGTGACTCACCGGGCAGCGAATGTCGTATGTTGGCACGCGCACCACCGTCGAGCCCCCTGCTGAGCGCCCCGAGCGCCGCGCTAGCGGTGGTCGGTGAGACGTCCTTGTACGAGCACTAGGGTCGATATCGACTCGTTTAAAAGTCATTCTTATGACTTTTAGTCGATATCGACCCTTCTATCGTTCCACTGTTGGAACATGGGTCTCCTCTCGGAATGAGAGGTTTAAGGCCGTAGTCCGCCACGCTGGCCAAGAGCGGGTTGGTAGACTTCACACACCTTAGAGAACATTTTGTTTTTTGGGTTCTCAAGGTGTACAGGTTTCCTCACGATGTTTTCCTTCACCGTAACAGCAAGTGATATTTAAACTTAAAACGCACATTTTTTGATAGGTGCGCGCCAAGGATTTGAACCCGGTCTCCCGGAGCGAGAGGTCCAATTTCAACCCACTGGGCTATCACTGCCTATTAAGTGAGGGTTAAGGCCATAGACTACTAGACTGTCACTGATGCTGTAAGTTTTTCAAACGCGACAGCGTATTTACGGTCGACGGGTTCGCCGAACGAGACCCCAGTTGGGTTGTCACGTAGAGCGACGTCATTACTCACCACTTACCCGCATCATTCCGCGACCGCCTCGCCTGCCGTGTCGCCGGCTTGTGCATATTGCGCAAAGTATGTTATTAATTTATCGAACCAATTAATTTTCACTTCGACAGACACAATTTAATTAGGGCATTTTTATACTTAGTAAAGCACTGCCTCCCTCTGGGGAGTCCTGGTCCTTTCTTTAAATCCGGGAACGCAAATTCTTTAGGAAAATATTGCGCTTTGTTATTACATATGTAACGATGAAGAAGAGCATCGCAAAGGAACCTGTATATCTTAGAGTTCTCCACAAAGTTCTTGAGGCCCATGTAACTTGTCCATCCGCTCTCGGTCGCGTGCTGGACCACGGCCTTAACCCTTCTCATGCTGAGAGCGCACCGGTGTCAAACACTGCAATAAAATAAGTAAACAAAGTGGAATGAAATAGTAAGAGAGTACGCTCTGATGATGGTTAGGGGCTGGCACCAAACGTCACGGGCCCCGCCTGATCTCCTCCTGCTGTTAGACAGATAGTCACTTAGCGCCGCAAAGTATCTCTCCACGAAGCCTTTGCAATGCCGCCTCAGGACGCGACACCGAAGAAATACGCTTATGAAAATTTAATTTAATCCATTATTTTAATTTAATTTATTGTACACAAACGAGTGCGCTATAAAAGATGTACAATATTATTACGGACATTTAAGATGACTTAACTGCACCATTTGCGGTATATAAATAAATCCCCATCGTACCGGGGAGAACTGATGTCCATATGTAGCCACCCGTCTATAACGTATGGAAGTGCAGAGGTGCACAGTTTGGATATGCTCCAAGTGTAGGCAATAGGCTGACCACCTATTCCATAGTGAAACTTAAACGTAACTGGTGAAACATGAGAGTGTTCTGCGTTTCACTGCTTACCTCTTCGGGGATTGCAGGCGTGATGTTACGTTTACATTTGTGTTGGGTTATTTTCCTACAAAAACATGGAGAAACATATGTAAGTGTGTAGGCACGCAAGCTTGAGCCAGTGCCGAGGGAGCGCCGCGAACACACGATCGCCCATGTTGACACAGCCGAGTGCTGATACGCAGATAAGATGGTCCGCGGTACTCGAGCGCACGACCCCGCCACACTGCTGCCCGCAGCGCACCGGGCGCTGGCAGTGGGCTAATATGGCGTGACTGGGTGTGTGTGTGTGTGTGTAGCTAAAGTGTAAAGTGATACAAGGCGGTCTCTGTACTGTGCAGTCGACGATCCCTAAGAACACCGCGCACGGTCTGCGGTGTAACCGGGGTATTATTTACCAATAGTATATATATTGGTCGGAGGGTGTATTTTCCCACCGCTATTTCCCACTGAGCAGTATGAAGCTATCGGCTTGCCCCGTCATCAACGCCTCCATCGTTCGGCTGCCGGATGCTGGTGCGCTCTCGGAATGTACTTGTTGTTATGGCAACGAACCCCTCGAGCAAGTAGTGTCACATTTGAATTTGCCACAATATACTATCTGCGCAAGTAACACTTCAGAATTAACAATCTATAGATATGAGTCGATATAGATTGTCGATAGCTGGCACGAGAACTTACCCGTTATCTTGATAGGTCGTAATGATTCAATAAGCAGAGATTTGCTTCAGATAAGATACGAGTATCTCTGGTTTTCCCCGGCTGACTGATCTTTTCGCGAGTTTTGTTATCGTTACGGTCCCAGTCGTTCCACCCTGACAGCACTCCAACAGTGGAACTATGCAAAGGTGGAGTAAGACATGTTGTATGTGTATGTGGCAAGTATTCTTACTGCGATCCGACACGGTAAGGGTGCGAGAGCCTTTGTCTGCTAGGGGCGGTCGTCAGTACCTGTATAACTCAACACATATACGCTAGTGGGGAATACTCTGGATATTGTCAAAAGTTGATACTTGGCTTGTGTTACTAATAATAATCTATTTGTTAAGATAAAAGTTATTTACAACTGTTTCAAAATAGTATTAAAACTATGCCTCTGCTGACACGAGATCGTAATCAGCCTCCCTCTCGCCGGCGTCTGTCGCGAAAATAGTATGACGTGATGTAGGCACTAGGGACGCCATGTTGTCTGCTAATTGGTAATTAATTAAAATCGAAAACAATATATGACAATGTTTCAGAATGGAAAATAAATATATGTATAATTTCATTATGTGATTTGGTCTGCCTATCACCAAATGTATGGATCGTCTATTTTAAAACTGGACCCCCCTCTATTAAGGTTACGAACACTTGCAAATAAAATATTTAGACGACACACAACGACATGCAAATAAGTCATTGGTCATCTCAGTAAACGATTATAAACATAATCAATTTCTTTTGATCATCAGATCTGTCGACCAACTAGTGCATAATAGATTTGACCGTGCCACAGAGCGGATGTGTCGTTTCATACAAAATGCGCTGTCATCGCCACAGTAAGTCAATTATGAGTGTGAAGGCTAGTTGACTTCTGCAGTAAAATCGCCGCAAGCACACGAGTACAATGTTGTCATATTTACTTTCTGTACACATTGAAAAAAGTAATTTTACTGGAGGGGCGTTCATTTTTATACTGTATGATCTCTAACAAAGTACGTATTATACATGTATCTACGATGACTAAACTACTGATTTATTTCCAGCACGCCCTTAGCCGCGTAGGCGGGGTGATCTACTGCGAGCCGTCGCAGCGCTGGACGGGCTCTGCGCGCGAGCTGGCGGCGTTGTGGGCGCGCGCGGCGGGCGCGGCGGGCGCGGGGGGCGCGGCGGGGCGCGGCGTGGGCGTACTGGCCTGGCCGCGCCGCGCCGCCGTCACGTCGCTCACGCACCCGCGCATGTTCCACTACTTCCACGTGAACATCGACGACTTCCTGTTCGTGCAGATGCTGGACGTGTCGCGCCTGCTGCTGGCCGCGCGCCCCGGCCTCGAGGACATCATGCGCCCCTGGATACAGTGTGCGCTCACGCTCGACTGCATCATGCCCATTGGTGAGAAACATTTATGTTCGGCAATTTACTGGCTCGGGGTCTGAATTTGTGCTCGGTGTATGGCAATAGGCTTACCCGTTATTGCATGGTTGGGCGTAAACTGTAATCTGTTACAGACAATAGTGATATAATAAATTCATATTAAAGCGAGTTATGTTACCGCGTGCAGGCGCGCAGTCGGGCGGATGTCGGTTCGACAAAAAGCCACAATATCGCTACTCGGGCTGCCACGGGCAGGACGCGTCCGCGCTCAGCATCGTGCTGGGGCTGCGCACCGGCTTCGAGGAGGCCGCGTACACGCTGCGCGGCGCGCGCGCCTGGCGCCGCGAGCCCGCCGCCGCCGCGCGCGCGCTGCTGGCCGCGCT
>DWEI01006195.1:0-10265 GCA_018245875.1 Mysoria ambigua | reverse complement strand
AATAATCTAAAACGGATTGTAATTGAGAGATGGGTTCTTTACTGAAATCTTTAAAATTTAATGTTTACAAAATTTTACCGCCTCGTAGGTCAAGTGGTTGCAAATACACCTACCGATCGAGAGATCCTGGGTCGAATCTCAGGTGGGGTACTATTAGATTTTTTAACTTGAAATTCCTGATAGCTGAGAGTATGGATTGGTACCCGGTACATAAACTACCTATTCATTATTGGACATAATTGGTTAAACGTGGCAGTTCAAACGTAAGAAAATCCATAATTGTTAAGTTTCTTTATGTCAAAATGATCTGATTATCATCAAAGCGTGTATCATTAACAAAGTTGTGAGTGATAATTAAAACCCGTAATTAACAAAGTGCATTACTTAACAATATAAGTACATTACATCAATGGGGCGTATTTGTGCCAAACTAAGTTACGACCACGATATGAGTTCCATACAAACAACTCATCAAAAATTTTTTGTGAGAAATTTGTGAGAAAATATGATTTACTGTAACGGTGAAAAAAAAGATCACTAAGATGAATGAAGTCTGTCAGACCGTAATTAACCAGCGTGGCGTCTTATGGTCTTAATTTTGACTTTCAATACTCGTGTGTAATCCTCGTTATGTCCACAATCCCCACATCGGGTATCCGGTTTGGGCATCGAAGCGCACAGCTTCTCACACCGCCTATGCACCTTTAAATGTGGGATAAGTATATGTCCATAATAGAATCATAACAGAGTTGCTCATAGGACCCGAACTAAGAGTGAGCGAGCCTCCGCGAGCGGCGACTGTGTCTGACCATTTATGAACACACACACCCTGGACATTGCGACCAATCCTTACACTATGTTGGTTGATCATTCATGATCAGCTATCGGTTCGACGAAGAAGAAGATGAAGAAGACTAATAGTACGGTCATGTACAGATGATGTACAGTTATATTGTCCATATAGACCAGTCACCGTCCGGAAGTTGAGATCGATGTGCAGTTTTTTAAGCCACTGATGGCTTAACGAGAAAGTTACGTGTTACGAGCTGGCATCCCTTTTATTAACTTTACACGAAACCGTTTTACCTTTCTACCTTTTTAATAAACATTATGCCTAATTCAATATCCGGGTTGAGTTCCGGCACCAATTAATCTTACCCCTCATTATGCATCTCACGGACAGTTAATTGGCATGATCAGTATTCTATTAGCAAATTTTTAATGAGGAATACATTTGCAGATTAATTAATCGGTATTTTGTGTAAACAATGATTTTAAGTTATTTGGGTTATCGTTTTAAATTTTGTCTTCGCTTGCATTTTTTTACCGACAAACGTTGAAAAATTATATGAATCACTTAAACACTTATGTAACAACAGCTTAAAATTGTTTAATCAATTCACATTCCTACAACTTCCTTTAACAGCATTACATATTTTGTCAACATTAACATTTGACGCTTATATTTCTTATTTTTTCAATTTCCGACGCTTCAGATATAATGGGCTCATTGACTGCGAAGCGTTTTCAATATTTGAATTTGCTCATTTAGGCGCTTACCTTGTCAAGAGGAAAACATTTTCTGTAATGTATTTTTCATTGGCTATATTTTTTTGTCGTGGTTAGGTAGTTTTCATTCCTGGTAATGGTTCCCGGTAAATGGTAAGTGGGTACTTAGTAAGATTTTCCTATTTAATATTCGCATTATGAAACCACCATAGCGGCCTTTATGTGCTGCTCGACAGCGATTATTGCATTATTTTTTTAATGTTTATGTTTCGAGGCAGATATGATATCTAGGACACCTAGGACGGGTTAAGTGACGATGTAAACTATTGATGGCGGGTAGTAGCATCGTCGCAAGCAGCGTAAGAACGGGAGCGCCAAAACGTTAGGACGAACAGAAAACGTGGTTTAATGAAAATCAAACATTAAAAATCATGTGTTCATTAAAACTTCTGCCACTCAGCATGCTAGTAATTTAATAATCGGCTATTAGACCAGGAAGCAGATATTCCTAATTGATAAAAGGTAGACCATCCCCGTCTAAAGATAATATCGGATGTTTTATTGGATCGTCATACAATCTTGCGCGCTACGTGGAATATTTATCAATCTCCTTAGTCCTCTTCAGCTGCCAGTCTCATATTACCGCCGCGATCAATACCTATGTGTGTATTAAGTTCATGTTGTCTACATGTTGTGCTCACGATAAACCCGATCTATCATCGCTTTCTGTCTATTTATTGCTATTCCTAAATAGTCCTAAGGAGTACCTGCTTTTGTAACATTCGATAAGTAAGTACGATAAGCAAGATAAGTATGGGTACATATATGTAATGTGCGCTATATATGTAAACCAATTCTAGACTCGTCATTTTTGTATAAATTAGATAGAACTCTAGATTACGGGGTAAATAATTTAAAAAAAATGTCTCCATATGCTTTTCTATAAATACATACATATATTGATTTACACAGAAATATTTGAATTTTGAACGTCTGCTTCTACTTGTATCTGTGCCATTTTTAATGAAATGTATTGGAATCCAATAATGCTCTTTGGTTCATGCTCGTGTAAGGCTTTGCTTTGATATTTCAGTGGTTTAGTTTAAAACAATGATATTCAACGAATTCATATTCGAAAAGCTAAAATTTCATATCTGATATGTCGTTTTTGGTTAAAAAGAATCGCATAAAAATATAAACCGCATAAAAAGTTAGTATAACACGATTTTACGACAAGATTTCTAAAAAACTAATAAAGTTCCATACGCGGCAGGCGGAGAACCATTACAGTTCATTTGGCAAATGCACATTTAATTCCTCGTAATTTCCAAAGGCATGAAAGAGTCACAACTTGGTCTTGGCGAGAAAGAATTGTATTGCACTAAAGAATAAATGAATAGCCCCACTGCAGTTGTGGAATACTAAATGATTTATTGCGTTAAGAATTACCAAGAAGATGAATTGAATACTAATACATCGAATAGTTTTGTTTCCTCAGAACACTTTATCAGTTGAATACCATTGTTCTATATATTTTAACATTTCTGTTATTATAACATAATTCATATTAGATCACAGTTCATTCGGTTTTTTTAATACTTATACAAAGTTTATTCTTAAGATGAAGATGTTTGCAAAAACAAGTAATGCATTGAATATTATTATATACATACACTCGTATATTGTACAATAAGAAATATCCTCACTGATTCATTTTATCTATTAAGCATACAAACTACTGAGTCTAGAAACGAAACATTGAGAAAATTGCCTGATGCATGGCAATAGGCTCACCACCTATTCCAAAGTGGGATGTAAACGTAACTGGGGAAACCTTGGAGTGTTCTGCATTCCCTTGCCTCTTCGTGGATTACGGGCGTGTAGTTACGTATTTATAACATTTCACTCGTACCCGTACTCATTACGTAAGGGCAAAATTAGCGCTAATATCAATACAACTACTTATAATACTAATAGTCAAAGATACTAAAATGAACCCGCAAAAGATATTAGGAATGAAACTGTGTCAAAGTAAATACTGTGAGCAGTGAATTGAATGTGGCCGGTGTTGACTAAAAGTTTAAACTCAATAGTTTATCGATTGTGGTCTATTCCGAGTCACGTACTGTACTGGCGCGTGTATAATCAATCCATTGTTAAAATTACTCCGCTCCGTGCAAACAGAATTTGAGTATTTCGTAGGTAATATATTACAATTGAATGGTAGATTTTCACGCGCGGTAATTTAATGAACACAGTAGCAGGTGATGTCAAATTTGAACATGATGTTGTTGTTATTTCGTGTCCAAATGATTATTATTTGTCATTTATATTCTCTGTTTCTGTTGTTTACTTTTCTTTATCGCATCTGTTATCATTGCTAGTAATAACCATTATTATTTTGATAACAATATTAACAATATTTCTATTTCTACTTATTATTAATATATCTTATTATTAATATATCATATTATTAATATAATTTTATTATTAATATATCATGATGCCCAGTACTTCACGGGGGCAGACATCATCCAGTGTCAATTACTGTATCTTAAGAAACTTGTATTGCTTCCCTACATTCTTCAATCTCCATCATCTATCTAACACTAATATTCATTATTCTCAAACACTATTATGTGTTGAAGTAATTAAGATTTAAGTGACTTTTCATTTCTTTTTGTACTTCAAATCGCTACTGGTCTAATGCTTAATGCTAAATGCTTGGTTACTGGTTGGTTAGTTGTAGATTTAATCTTGAACACATGTATTACGTTGAAAGAGTATTTTAAAGAATTAAGCCTTGTGTATAGTACTAAAAGTTGTTGTAATATATAAAGATTTATTGAAAAATCGTTGGCCGAATGATTGCAAGTGCGATTGCTGAAATGTCTTGGAATCAAATCCCAGGTCGGGTAGTTTCGAATTTTTGTAACTTAGATTTTGTAGTTGAAATTTCTAGAGCTGGATTGATATCTAGATTTGTCCCTGGTGTATAGTAGTAGGCTCCATTTCAACTCCATAGTTAAACATAAGCGTAACTGGTGAAATATGAGAGGGTACACTTCTGTGCCATCCTCTTCGGAGACTCCAGGCGTGACTTTACATTTGTTAAAAAACCTAGAATATCGATGACTCGAATTAACATTTTATTTAATGCGAAACAATTTGAATAAACTTTGTAATTTAAATTAATGAAAATGAACTCCATCGGGCTTAAGTCGATGTTATTCTTAAAAAAGAATTCAACAATATTTATTAAGAGGAAACAGAACAAGAGAGGAATCAGTGGTGATCGCCGCGAAATGAAAAAGATAATATAGGGCAAAATAAAAGAGTGCCTTACCCTTATTTCAAATGTAAATCTCTGTCATCGCACCGGGTCGCCGCTGGAACAAGACTTAGGGCAGTCGCCTGTTGGGATCGGCGACTCGAGTTTATGCGGCGTCGCATTCCTTTCGTCGGTAATTTGTAAAAACAATGTCTGGAAAAGAGTCTCGGAAATATTGATTGACCTTGGTTCATTTTATGTATGTCTTATATACTCGTACATTAGATACTATAAAGTTTAATTACATGAAAGGGTAGTGTCAATGTTTTGTTTTTATTCTTACTTTTAACTTTTTTATTTCTATGTTATTGACCTCACTTATATGACATCACGCGTGTAATCTCCGAAGAGATAGACAGAGGTATGTACAATACTTCCACGTTTCATCGGTTACTTTTTAATTCATATTACAGTATAAGTGGTGAGCGGTCTGAAATTCGACTTCTCACTCCGGGAGACCGGGTTCAAATCCTGGCGCGCACTTCCTAAACATGTGCGTTTTATGTTTAAATATAACTCGTTATTATGGTGAAGGTAAACATCGGAAACATTATGAAACCTGCACACCTTGAGTTCTCAGAAAAAATGTTCTCTAAGGCGTGTGAAGTCTATCAACTCACACTTTGTCGGCGTGGCCAAATGTGAGTTGGTGAGTGAGACTGAGGCCTTCACCCATAGGAGACCCAGGTTCCAACAGTGAAACGATAGTGCTGTCGATATCGATTGGTGATTAATTTTTTAACTGCACTAATTTCCCGTTTAAATATCACTAAACACTGTAGGTACAAATTTTAAAGCGCTTTAACGCCGTAGTTTCAATATTATATCTCTTTTAAAATGGCAATTTTTAATAAAACTTTAGACATATCTCTTTGGACATATTGAACGTATCTCTGGCAAAGTAGACAAAATACACAGAATAATAATATCATAACACACCCGTAAAACACACAATTCGCTGCGGTCACTACAATTTCCTGCACCAGCACTCGCACGTATAACTTACCGTGTGCCTTTCAATTATGTTCCGCAATGCTATCTACAAGAAACACGTAGGTAATCTTGCGAGCTATTGCCGCGCTGAAATCTTGGCAGGGAGCTCGTTCTTAATGAAATTGTTCAGAGATACCGCCGCCGAAGAAATCCCAGCGGCATCCACTGACATGTAACTGCGTCGATAGATAAGCCACGCGGAGCATTCGGCGGCCTACACGCCGACGGGCTGATTGCTAGTTCCGGCACTGCTAGTGCTATGTGCTATGAATGCTTTGACTCTTCTCTTCAAAATATTATTATTGATTTGTCACGCTAGATTCTTTACGGTGTAAGTAGAGAGCTGACACTGGTTGACTGTAGAGTCTGAAGGCTTCGCCGGTGCGCGTGTGTTTTTATATAAAGTGATGGATGGATACCTAGCAGATTCTATTCTCTGAGCACTGTTTAAATGTGTACCGTCACCAGAGCTGATATTCGATTTGCATTTCGAAAGGAAATTGCAAAAGAACGAATTTAATTTCCATCTTAATTTCGTGATAAAAAATCTTGTATTACGACTTTAATATGTTGATGATTTACGAGCGGCGGTCCGCCCCGCTGCTTCGGTCTCAGTGACCCAATTATTCATGTGGAATTACAATAGTGTTAAACTGTATTCTTTTACGCTGCATACAAATATTTTAATCTATATCAATCAATATGTAACAGTCGAGTATACTTTGTTTTGTACTTTATTATAAGCAACAAATGATTTAAATAAATAATTCATTGCAGACAGTTTGAGAAGCCTACGTAAAGAAATTCCTGCAGGTTTATTTTTGATTGTTGGTTGCAAATGTGCCTACCGATCGGGAGGTCCCGGGTTCGATCCCCGGGTGGAACACTACAAAATTTTCTCATTTAGATTTTTTAGTAGTGGTTTAGAGTCTGGATATGCACCCGGTACATGACAGTTATTCGATAGTGGGACGTAAATGTAATCGGCGAAACGTGGTAGGCAGAGGAATGTAGTCCTCTGCCTACCTATTCGGGGATTACAGGCGTGAAGCCACGTTTTACATGCAGATAAAACAAATACACACTAACCAGTGTATAACTAACGCATGCATATACTTACTAAGTATATGCATGCCTTTGACCACAGTCTCGCTTGATGGAAAGCAATGTATGTAATTGCCTACTGTGTGGCATGCTTGTCTAGTAAATGCCTATTGGCTTTACGCGTGAACATTTGTAAGTTATATTACACAGAACCTGATATCATGATTGCGATAGTTTACCAACATATTAGCATTAAAGCTTGTGAATTGCGAGTATCGGAAAATAAAGAAATACTATAGCGAATTACTTGGCTACAGATCATTAACTGATGAGCCATTTATCAACTGTACATTAATGACATAGATAATGTTGATGATACTATGCCGGGAAACGTAAAAGTGTCATTAAAACTTGAGCACAGTAAGAACGCACTGAAGATTTAGAGTGTAATGCTACAATTGTTATTGCAAAATAGTCACACCCAGTCTCTTGCGGAGCGGGCAGGGAGCACCTACAGACTAATGTGCCTTTTTGTACATTCTTGATCTGTGTCTTCTACCTATTATTACCTTCCGTGTTATCATCTCCATAGATGATAAATGTAACATCACGTCTGTAATCTCCTTAAAGGTAGCTAGAGTCCAATCAGTTCTATATCCTGGAGAGTTCATTGCACAGAGTTTTAGACTTTATTCCGGAGGTACCTAAAGTTTATTGCAGAGAGTTCTAGAGTCCAGTCGTTCGCTAGAGCCACTGTTTCGTTGGACTATGCTACTCATCTCCCCGATTGACATCTTAATAGTTTTGATAAATGTTTATGTAAAAAAAGTACGATTTGCTATTTGATGTCTTATTAATTTTCACTTTCAGTTCAACACAGTATACTTATTCAGAGTTTCTCAAAACAGAAACGTTATAAAATATTTTTGGAAGGACATTTGAAACGATCTACTGAATGTTGAAACGACAGTTGATTTGTTTAAGCGTACACACCTGGGCTTGAAATATTTCAAACGGCACCAGTTCTCGCTCGCCTGTCAATACTGGTGGCGCATTTTTCTGCTTTTTCGCCGACAGCCCGGGTGTTGCGCCCATTTAAATATCATATAGACTGTTAGACTTTACTCAGAGATAATGCGAAAAGTTTCGCCTCTCCTCGCCGGTCGTTAACAGCCAGTTGGAGACTCAATGTTTGTTTAGGCACTATGTGACACTACGCCACGCTGGCTTGGAAACTTTCTAACCTAAATCTTAAGAAAAATACATGAATTGTACGGACTTTACAAAACCATGTATTTTTAATACCTATGCTCTCTGAAATATAGCATTGTACTATATATAGTGAGAGACTGAATTAATGCACTGATATTATTACCTTGTGGACAGGTGTACGAAACACATTGAAATATATATATGCACTTGGTAAATCTTATATAAAATATTTTGTACCGTAGTTAATGTATCTAAATATGTATAGCACATAACTTCCAAATATCTCTATCCTTACAGACCTGCCGCGCTTGTCCATCATTCTTCAATTCTTATTTTACTCTTGACACATGAACGCAGATTTTGAAAACTTCTGAATAATTGATGTAATTTGTAGAATGTAGTAGTGCATTAAACTCCTCTGCTAACCTCGAAGATTACAAGGGTTACGTGAAAATGTGAACAAAATTATACTGAATTAATTACTTGTTACGAAATGATATTCTTTATTAACTGGTACCAAAAGATTTCATACGATACGATCCATTGGTTTTCATTATTAAAAAATACAACTGTCTACGTTACAGTGTTCATTTGCAAATCCATTTTTTTCCGACACGTGTGATACACAGCTTTCTGAATCTGTGCCAGTCTGAGCAGATCCGCCGCACGAGCCGGTCCATTGCTTGCTATCCGATTTAGAGCACCAATAATTTAAATGTCACCCCGCAGTCGCTTCGGTCTGCCAATGCCGTTTGGCTCTGTCATAAGCTTTTTATAGCCTGTCATTTATCTAGATAAATACAATTCGACCATGCACTCATAAAATAAGGCCCTCACTTCCGATGGGATTAACCAGGGGCACCATAAATTTAAAATTCAATTGCGTTACATCTGCGTAAAAATCATAATACTATTATTTTTCTTCAGAATTATAAGTTCTATATTTAAAATTCAATATTCTCAACATCTAAGCATTCAATATTCTAATTCAATATTCTCAGCATCTCTTTTACATATTTTTTTATTTCTTTTTCCTTTACGTTTTTTCTTCATTTTTTATGTTCTATATTTGAATTTCAGTACTCTAAAGATCTAAGTAATAAAATGGTATGATTCTAAAATATTGAAGCGGAAAATATTATATATTTAAAAATAAATCATTGAAGTATATAACACGTGATCAACATTCGTTTACACAAACATTCATATGTGTATGCACTAGTTAGACTAACATTTGCTGCACACCGAGCAGTGTCAGGCCGTAACATTATTATGTAAGTACGACTTGATTCAGAGTCCTGCTGCGATTCTACGATAGACAATGGCGACCTGGCCCGTGACTGTCTTGGCGCGTTATGTCTAACCTCTAAGGCCGCGTGCATAAGGTAAAATAATGCTTTACTTTGGTACATATTAAATGTAAGACACATATTAACAAAACTTTGGCACAAAATTTTAAAAATAGCAAATGTTGTTATTTCAGTATAGGAAAAAAATAAAGGTGAATTTCTCATTAATTACTACTCATTAAATATTCATTAATTAATTTACGTTATATCAGTAACATGATTGGACGAGGGCGTTTTCCAATATTATTGTACTATTACACAAAAATCATACAAGTTTCTGTTGCTAGTTCTAAGAGACTGTAATTTACCAGTATTTGTGCATAAAACAAACAATAACAGTAGCCTTTTTTATATTTAGCCTGACTAACAGGCAGATGGGTCACCTGATGGTGAGCGGTTACCGTCGGCAGTGAACATTTGCAACGCCCGAGGAGTGGCCAATGCATTGCCGGCTTTGGAGGAGCTCTCTTTACTCTTTTCTTGAAGAGCCCCACGTCATAGTGCTCCGGAAAAGCTTCAGATGGTAGCTCATTCCACATCTTGCACGTACGCGGCATAAACGAGCTCGCAGACCGGACCGTGGAGTACCGTCAGAAGTCCAGCTGATGCGGATGAAACCGCCATCTTCGGCAGGTCATGATGGAGAAAGGTGACCCAAGCACCAGGTCAAACAGTTCCTTGAAGCACTCACCATGGTAGACTCTGTAAAACACGCAGAAGGAACCCAAGTTCCTACGCAGGCTTGCATCCTCCAGCTTTTCGGTAATTCTAGTGTAGTTGAGTATTCGGATTGCACGTTTTTGTAAGGAGTCAAATGGAGCAAGTTG
>DWEI01006194.1:0-10265 GCA_018245875.1 Mysoria ambigua | reverse complement strand
TAATCCCCGAAAGGGTAGGCAGAGGAATGCAGAACATTCCCACGATTCACCGGTTACGTTTACGTCCCACTATGTAACGACTATTATTGTTTATATAAATTGTAATATCTCTCATGTGCTGTGTAAAATACAGAATTAGCCGCTCCAAGTTCGCTTCTCCACGCTGTCAATCTTCACGCAGGGCATATGGATTGGAGACCGCTAAGCGCTAATACGACCAGCCAACCAGAGTTTTCTAATGACATATGTACGTTTAAAGTTATTTTTCTACTAAAACTCAAGGCAAACATTTGCATCACACGGCCCACGCCACCGAAAGACCAGTCGAATATAACGTTAATTCGTATAATTTGGCAAGTATCCTGCACAAGTGCACTAGGCGGGGGCCGGCGGTCTCGTTACCCGGCGCACTCAAGACGCCCGCACTCGCTGACAACCCGCTCGGAACAATTTGCGCGCCCCTCGCGAATCGTTATCGATAATGAATTTGGTAAACGTTCAATGCGTTTGTGGTAAAACATTTTATAGCCAAGTGGTCACGTAAACGGGCCCTAATTGCCCGACTGAAAAACTGCATTGGATTTATGATCGTTTGCTTTCCCTCACCCAAATATTTTTTTTTTCACGTTTTTGATTGTTTTCTGTACCCTCTTCAAATTATTAGTAATGCTAATATTGAAAGATTATAAATCAGAAAGAAATTTTAAAAAGAACTGAATAATTAATAGGTAGATCTTATGGGTAGCCTCTTTGAAGTTCTGAAAAAGTGAACCCAATATAGAAGGTATACTATCTACAAAGAATTAATTATCTGGGTAATAGTAATTATTGTTGATTAACACAATGATTGGAAAAATAAATCAGTTTGTAATATTCTATGCAATGGGCCTTTTCTTTATCCCTTCTTTGTTCAATAAATATAAACAAATATAGTCAAAAACACATATGCTATGTAGTCGCAGAGCAAAGAAATAGAAACGGCAATTTAGCAAAACATATTTCCATACAATCAGGAGGGTCAGCAGATAATGTATATGCAAATTAATTTACCCTTAAACAGAGGGTGGCTGGGATGTGTGAAGCTCAATCAAATAAATGTATCGCGACATGAATGGTTTAATGGGATTGCTTTATAACTGAGTTGTGGAAGATTCAGAGATTTGTCTCGAATTGTTTATAGCGATAATGAAGCAGCTATCACATTATCTTAAGTAGAAAACGAAGTATCCTGACTTCCTCGAGGAGTACAAAAGTACAAAAGATTGTTGAAATTAATGATAATAATATTTATATTTATTTCTCCCGAAACTCCTGTCTAGAACAGGCTCCATTTATCCGAATCAATTAATAAATCAAACATTAAACAAAGCAGTCAACGAAGTTAACATGTTACAAGTGGCGTATATTGGTTGCGTAATACCAATCGCATTTGAACTAACAGAATTAGCTTACATTACAATAGTAACAATTGGAAACTCGAACCAAGAGCCAACAATAACGTTTGGGCAAACAATCAGCTAACGAAAGCTTTTACAACCGTCACGGAAACCAAAAAACGTATACACCCGAAGAATAATATCGGTACTCAAAACCACACACACTGTGAGTTATGAAAAGAAAAACAAAATTAATGAATGCGACTAATTCGCAATAAAAATGCCACATGCGAGAGAACGTGAGGGGGGACAATTATAACAAATTAATAACGCGCACTACCCTTAAAACTCGAGTGGAGATTTGCATTCAATGGTATTCTCGCTTTTGTTGGTTATTTAAACTGAAACCAAGCGAAAACCAATCGTAAAACAACTAACAATCGAATCAAAGTACCTCGTACAGCAAACATTTAGTTACGACCTTACGCCACTAGGTGGCGCTTTAAGGGTCATCCGTTTTAAACAGAACAATGTGAGCTCTATCACAGCACAATAGAGTTGGAAATTGGTCGCGGGAACCATTGTACGAAATCACTTGAATATTAAAAGTCTTGGTAATTATTCAGGAATCCATCCATCATTAATCACACCAGAGGGTGGGATGCGGGAAAACGATGTAAAAATGATTGTTGAAAAGATAAATTACAAGACCGGTGACGTTTATACGGATCCGAGTCACGTGTGGTTTTCATACACACAACAACACACACATTGTTAGTGAGATATATTACGAACAGATACTTGTCATTAATGCAAATTTGAATAATTGTTCCGAATGCACAATGTATAAAAGAAATTATTACAATTGGTATTGATATAGAGAAATAAAAAATGGAAAGTTATTACTATTATATCCCAATTGTAATTGCGGTATTATGAACAGCTTTTGGTCTGATTCTTGGTACAAATTCTTTCGATTTGTAGCTCCATTGAACACATTTTGTTCAGTTTTTTCAAAGTTAATCTTATTTAATTTGTTTAAATGTTCTATGTTTAAAAATAAAAATATTTTTTTCTATTTTTAAAAATAAAAATAAAAACAAAAAGTTTCTATTTTTAAAAACTAAAAAAGGGAAATATAATTTTTTATTTTTTTATTTTTAAAAACATAAAAATAAAATTTACCTTAACTATTCAACATGAATCAGCGTAGAAATGATCACCAATTCCAAAATAAGAATCACAGTTTGAAATAAATATGTGCTAGAACATACGTAACTTCGCGCCTATAATCTCCGAAGAGGTAGACAGAGGAATGCAGAACCCTCCCATGTTTCACCGGTTACGTTAACGTCCCACTATGTAATAGGTGGTGAGCCTATTGCTATATATCGGGCACATATTCAATCTCCTAACCACTACTAGAAAAACTTAGTAATTCCTGATTCGAGAATCGAACCCGTGACCTCCCGATCGGTAGTCGCGCTTGCAACTAACAAGGCAACAAGGACACAACAACCAAGAGGCAACAAGGAACATTTCCAGTTAATTATTGAACGCATATATTCATAAACTTCAATTTGTTGATATTCGACTTTATTTCAAAGCGCTACTAACACTGACATCATAATTATTATCATCAATTTTGTCCTCCAATTATTGGACACAAGTCTGATCCCACCATGAGAAAAACACATGGACTATTACGGTGACCGAATAGTAATCAGACTTCACGGTAATTAGTGCTACTTTGTGAAGTATTATTACTATTATTATCACGCCAGGTACCTCACGGGTTAAGCAGAGAGCACCTAGTGCCAAATATCCTTATAGACTTGTCGCGGTTATTCTAAATTCACTACAAGTTATTAAAAGAGGAACGATTAAGTTAATATCAAAACACGGAACAAGGGTAGCGGGTCCACAAAAGCTAAATAAATCGCATTAAATTACTCGTAACTTTCACTAATATGGTCCGAGACCGAGAATAACAAGCTTTCATCCTAAAACACCACGACAATGGGGTAAATAACCATCGTAACACCACAGCACACCATTAACCCGTTGTAACCGTCCCGAACTTTAACAATTAATACTGCGCCAATAATAGAAACTAAGACACAATGGAGCACACTACAAATTAATATATTCATACGCGGGTCAGCAACTGTATAAACGATCGTACAAATGAATATATACTCTAACAGCTGACCCTTAAAATCCTATTTCGCTTGGACAAAATCACGACATGTTCAAAAGTGGCAGATTAAATATCAACTTTATTTTCACGTAAATAAAGTTTAATTTTATTTGCAGGTGTTGATATAAGCGAATGTTTGCGATGTTTTTATCATTATAATTACTTGGAACAACAATACGAATGCGATTTTTTATTGCCGCGAACATTACCGGCGATAATGCGATTCGCGACAGTTTAATCGCGGTCGATTGTAGACGGGTCTTTGTACGATGTGTGCATTAAGATTCATTGTGGCCCAAAACATGTATTACATTCTAATTGAACTTTCATTTGGGTTCCGCGGTCGGCGCCGGTGCCACGAAACCGGTTGAGGAGTCTTTAAATTGTAGCATATTGATTCCCTAACTCACGCGGGCCAAGGTAAACGGCGGGCCGAGTAGCGAAGTACATTTCCACGTTTTACCGGTTATTTTATTGATATCTATAAAATATCGGGTGGGCCTTTCACCAATTCGCCAAATTGCCAATCAGATAAAGCATTCTTTTCTAAATATTACGATTATTCTTGCTGTTTACATTATTATTATATTTTGTTTAGATGTGATAATTGTTATGTTTTGCCAAAATCTGTATAAATTGTATTTAATATAAAACGGGTTAATGTGTTAAGTGAAAGTGAAATCAAAATAACATCATAATCGGGCTAGCCATTTGACATAACGCGTATATACCTATAAATAAAAGTAATTTGACTGCCTCGTTGATCGTGTTGGCTGCATGTGCAACTGCCGAACGGGAGGTCCCGGGTTCGATTCCCGGCTGGAACACTACAAAAAATTTCTAATTTAGAGTTTCTAGTAGTGGTTCGGAGTCTGGATATGTGTCCGATGCATGGCAATAGGCTCACCACCTATTCCATAGTGGGACATAAACGTAACCGGTGAATCGTGGGAATGATCTGCATTCCTCTGCCTACCCCTTCGGGGACTACAGGCGTGAAGTTACGTACGTACGTTACGTAATAAAAGTAATTATTTATTAATAAGATCACATTGTGTACAAAAGCAATGTTTTACATGCGACAAACGCTTAAAAGAAAATACATTTCGTATTTTCGTCCGCGAACGTTGGTGTGTGACCTTTTTTACGGAACCCACTATCTACACGTAAGACGCTCGCTGATAATCCGTTGCGTAACTCGTCACCTTCGGCCGGACGCCATCCTCATACATCTCTGTCAATACCAACGCAGCAGTAGTAGCTGTTCAACGTCAAGAAACAAAACACACAGTCATTCAAATAAATCATACATTGACGTTAGCCAAAGGCTACTCGGATGTATGACCGAAGAGTGTTTTATGTTCGATGTATTAGTGTATCTTTGGTCCCGCTAGGTGGAGTGTCGCTGGCCGCAAAGTGGCCGGGGGTGGCTGAATGCTAATAAGAAAAATGCAATATATGAAAAATTCAATATAAGAAAAATGCAATATTCAAGACCCGGTATTTGAAACCAGGTGCTCAAATCGGCAGTCAAACTTGTACCAACTCGCCAAGTGAGACTGTGAATCTTAAAACTGGTGTTTATTTTCTACATTGAAATACTGAATTATGTTTGAAATACATACATACGAGAGGGCGGCATCTGATTCATATGTACCGCGCGACACGGCAACGGAGACGTGGTCCAATATGTGCTTAACTTTGTACACGCTCGGAGGAGACAAGCTTCGCCCCCGTCTTCGCGCGCAGGGGTATCGTTATATCTTCACGCCGGGCCCCACGCGGGGTACACAGAGAGCTTCGAGTGTTTATTCAAACCTAGCATATGGATAATAAACGGGCAGAAGAGTTGCTAATGCGTTACCGGCATAAAGGAAAGGTAATTCCATACCTTTCTTGAGAAACCCGATCAAATACCAAAGCCATACCATATCGTCAATTATCTCTACCTTACAAAGCGGTAATGGTCTCGCTTCGTTCATCCCAGTTACTACCAATACAATTCAATGATAAAAAAATACTTTTTTTATTTAACAAACAAACGGAATTTTCTCACTAATGTATGTGATGAAAATCGATAGTATTAAATTCTAAGCACAAGTCGCTTCGAAATAAGGGCTTTCAATACGAGAAATACACAATGAAACGCATGCCTTATTTGTATGTGCTTATTGAACAGCTATTTTATTTTATTTCTCTCTGATACATTGTCAAAGGAGGTAGGGTTTCCAAACGTACTGCATGCTTTAAGACTGTCCTGATTTTTCTCAAAATGAACTTAACATTTAACATCAATTCAAAAGATCGATACTAAGTGTGTCATACTTACTTTAGTAGATGTGCAACATGAGGCTAATAAAATTTTATGAAAAATATACAATATTTGAAAAATAGCTATCATTTTGGACATTTTGAACTGATTTAAATTTTATGTAAGTTTTTAATCATTCTTGAATAAGGTATAAAAGACTACCAGGACAATAGCAGCGGGAAATTCTTAGTATCTGCTAACCCCAGTAGGAACTACGCGTGACAGTATACTTGTATGAGTAAGTAACCAAATGAGTGAGTAAGTAACCAAAGTAACCAAAGTGAGTGAGTAACCAAATATACAATGATAATTTAAAAAAACCGACGGTTGAATTGTGATATTTTTATCCTGATATCGATTCTTCACTATGGCGACCGTAGTAGGGAGTAATCCCTCCGTACGTGAATATCGCCCTCTTGGAAAATGAATAAGAAATGTTTGGAGAATTTTGTTTTTCGGATTAGAGCCGCGCTCGTTGGCGCGCGTCGCGTTCGAACTCGTCCGACGATTCGCACACAGTTTTCTTCTTGTCATTTCGAGTATACATTTCATGATATTTCAATATTCCAGTCTTTATTCTGTTAAGACTATAAGAATAGTAATAATAGGAAAACCTTTGGACATGGCCATTGGATCCTAAATAGCGCTCAAGACGGCTTGTAAATATAGTTGTATACCGAACACCATTAATTACCACCACCAAAAATCAAAAAGCAAGAATAATTGGAATATTTTAATATTAATAACTGCCTCGTTGGTCGTGTTGGTTGCAAGTACGATTGCATTTCGGGAGATTCCAAGTTCGATTCGCAAGTCGAGCACTACAATTTTTTTCTAATTTAGATTTTCTAGTAGATGTTCGGAATGTGTGTGATATGTGCCCGGTGTACAGTATTGGACTCACCACCTATACCATAGTGGGAGGTAGACGTAACTGGTAAAACGTGGAAGTGTTCTGCATTTCCCTGCCTCCCTCTTTAGGGATTACAGGTATGAAGTTACGTTAACATTAATAAGTAATATTCATTTATTTAAAGTTTTATTTTTTGTATCCTTGAGCTTAAGGTACAAGGGCGTACTTTACTGACAAAAAAAAACAATAAATTAAATTGTAATATATTCTTACTATCAAAGAAATGTTAGGACATTTTATATATTTATCACATTAAGGATCGAATAAAATATAGAGCAATATAAACAAAATTTAAAAGCTTTACTATATGCCTCTTTAATCTTTGAACTCCACTCAACTATGCATCTAAAAACGCAGACTCTACATAATGTAATTATATTAAAATTTTCATATTGAAATTCTTCACAGCCATTGTCAGCTTACCGAAATAGACAAATGATTTCTTAACATCCATTTTATGAAACCTAACAAAAGTAAATAGCGAATCTAATCATACGCCAATTTACAGTATTTGTGATCGATTCATACATAGATCTCATTATGCATTTTTGAAAAGTTCACAGAATCGGTAATTTCGTAACAAACACAAAAACGGTTGAAACTAAAAGAAATCAAAAGGTTACTTACAAAAGGACTGGTAAGTCTATGGTTTGATTGATAAATATAAGCTGCAAGCGATAAACAAATGACGTATATTCCTCGCTCACAATATTATGCAATTCTGCCATGTATATAATACCTTAGTTGTATAATATACATGTAATAAAATTTAATTTAAAGTATAATATTGAAAGGAAAAATCTACACATAATAAAGTTCCTTGTAATATTTTCTAACTTACCGTAGCATGCTGGGATCTTAATATTTATATTTTGAAAGGAATCAATGCTTCGCGACGAAGCAATAAAAGGATTGCTGGTGTTGATAATTATGACGCTGACGTGGGACTTGCGAATCACAGTTACATCCTCCATAACTTTGAAAATCATTGTAGAAAAATTTAAATCGTTGTTTAATTAAGATAAAGGCTTTACAATTAATACAAAGATCTTTGCTATTTAGTGGGAAAGTTTAAATTATATATTCCTTTTCGAATAATTAATTAAAATTCGATAAATAAAATGCCGTATGTGCGTTAATAAATTTTAAAAAGTATTTGGTAATCATAAAAGGTAATGATTGCCTCATTTGTCGTGTTTGTTACAAGTGCGACTGTTGGCAGGGAGGTTTCGCGTTCGATTCCCATGTCGAACACTACAAAATTTTCTAATTTAGATTTTCTAGTAGTGGTTCGGAGTCTACATATATGCCCAATGCATGACAATAGGCTCACCACCTATTCCATGTGGGATGTAAAACGTGGGAGTTTTCTGCGTTCCTCTGCCTACCTCTTCGGAAATTACAGGCGTAAAGTTACATAAAAGTTAAAAAAAGCATTTCAACATAAAACAAGATCATAGTTTAATCAGTTATCTGGTTATTTATGTAATGTTGATTACAGTATCAACATTCAATCGAATTTCATATTTTTTTTCAATTCGCTTCTCTTTTATTGGTGAATGTACGACACCTTAAATGTATATAGAACGATCTTTTTTAGTGATAACCCATTCGAGACGCAGCCATTTTGGAATTTCCTTGAAACTCGCTTCTCGCTCATCGTCGAACATCGGACGCCGCGAACCTCAATGTAACTGCGCCTTTTGAAAGAATACAAAAAGCTACCATAGCTTTGCTTAACTAACTATTTAAGCAACACTTCGGCTTTAATTAATCTTGACAACACCTTTGTTGACAGAATAACGATTTATCATTTGAATGCCGAAGTATTCTGTACCGTTCATCGGTATCTACTTACAATCGGCGCACAATTTTTGAATGTACACAGATTATAAAAATATTTTAAAGGACATTTAAATACATATGTAGTGCCGCTATGGTTTGAGAGCTACTAAAACTGTACAAGGTTTCGGGTTTGAGCCCTGTCAGGACCGAATTCTTTGTGTTTTATAATTTGTTTTACTGTTTTTTTTTATGACCCACATAGTTGTTTTAGATATGGGTGGAAATCTAAATAACCAGCGGAATTAGTTTATAATATTATGAGTTACATTAAAATTGGTTATCACAAAAACCTCCACATCGTCCCATTATAAAAGTTCCTGAAGAAACGACGATATTACAACGGCATACCTTTTGCGTTATTATAACTTGATATAACGAGAATGGACTGCGTGTTGTATGTTATAACATTTATTCCGCCGACTTCCGGCCACGAACCTCCGTGCATACGGCGTACCGTATCGTACCTAATAATGCTGAGGGTAGCGTTCAATTACTTGCCATTCCGTGGCACGATTGCCTCTCGTCTGGCCGCGGGGACCCGAGGCCCACAATGAAATACATCTAAATAAATAACATTTGCATTGTGATATTGCACAATGTGTATTAACCAAACGTAATGGAATTTTCAAGGATAAATATCAGATTCGGGTATTTTTAACTGCCAATTCCGCGAGGAATCTGGCGAGATGTTATGATAATAATTATTATTTTAAAATGAAATTTAATCAGCTCTCTCGTTAGAACCATCACTTAAAAGCTGAGCATTATTGTCCATAATTGATGGAAGCGGCGATTTATATTTCAAAGCATACAATAAAACTATGTATTTTAATATAATAAAACTACTCAATTAAATCAATTATAAAACAATCTAATCACAAGTACGTCATTGTTTTATTATTAGGTCCACTGTCGGGCACAAATCTCTTCTCGGTATGAAACTGGTTAAGACTATGGTCCGCAGCGCTGGCAAAGTGCGGCGGATATACAGTATACATTACAGCCAATAAAAAATAATCGCAACTGTAAAGGTTTATTAAAGAAATGTATATCGAAATGAACAACACGGATTCATGGTAATCGGCTTTGAAAACTTACGTACAATGTGTGCATGCTATACTTATTTTATGCTTAAAATATTAGTGAAGATACGACAACTGTATTGGTGCCTAACCTCGAACCTTAGTCATGCTAAGATTTGGGAGTAGAAAGGTGGAGAAGGGGGGTTGGGGGAGGGGTATTTCTTTTGTCTAGGCAGATTTAGAGATATGAATAGGTTTTTAATATGATAGGGTTTTAATAGTAGATACATTTAGCATATGTAGAGCAATTTTCTAGTTAAATATAATTTATTTTGTAAATATTTTTACGAACGTTATTCAGAAATTAAATGAAACAACAATATCTACTGATTAAACTTATTAATTAGCACCGAGGAGATAACATTAAGTTGCTGCTTATTCAATAAGTATATTTAAGTCCGTACTTTGCTTTAGGAAATAATTCACCAATTGACTTTCAAACAGATAAATCTACTTCATAAATTAACAAAGAACTCGCCAAAAGCCCTCCGAGGCCCTAACTTATACAATTACCTAGCGGACTAATGATTAATTCAGA
>DWEI01006193.1:0-10267 GCA_018245875.1 Mysoria ambigua | reverse complement strand
CCCCCAAGGGGTAGACAGAGGAATGCAGAATATTCCCACGATTCACCGGTTAAGTTTACGTCCCACTATGGAATAGGTGGTGGGCCTATTGCCATGTACTGGGCACGTATCCAGACTCGGAGACACAACTAGAAATCTATATTTAAAAAAATTGTAGTGATTGACTGCCTGACCCGAGAATTGTACCCAGGGGCTTTTGATCGGCCGTCGCACTTGCAACGAACACGACCAACAAAGAAATGAATCTTTAAAAAATTTTAATTTGTAATTAGAGCTGTCTATTTATACATTACTTAATAGGTAATGTAAATTTGTCAGACCAACGACTGTCTCGTTTCGTTATCAAGTTGTTGAGAGCACGACTGGTAATCGAGAGGTCCCGGGTTCAAAATCCGGGTGGGGTATTATTGAATATTTCAAACTTAAATATTCTACTAAGAGTTCTGAATTGATGGTCGATTCTACATTGGATAGTAAACGTAACTGATGAAGCGTTGAAGTATACAACACTCCTCTGCCCATTTCTTAAAGACTGTAGTGTTAGTGGGCTAGTTAGTGAGTATGGTGTGCGTCATGAATTCACAGGACATGGGGTCTGGTGCATCGGGCTTGGCGGGAGAGAATCCGGGAGCCGATCTGCGGCTCCCGAGCGCCGGGTTGCGGTTCTCCGTCAACCAGCTTCGGGCATAGAACTCCTACGTTGATACACTATACGAAGACGATCAGAAGGGTATAATTTTTATACAGCCCGATTAGTATCGTGAAGAAGTTGCCCAGATAGACCCAAAACTGGTCTTGTTAAAACACGGACAAAGTCGTTTCAAATTATATTCGTGTATAAAAATACTCATGTAACATGTAATAATAAATTGTTCGATATTACTTTTATTTTTTTTTCTCTTATCTGTTTATTATTTAATTTTTTATTTTAAAATTGAAAAATATTTTTTTTTTATAATAACACAGTGATAATTACAGTAATATCCTCTGAGATAAAAAGGATGCAATGTAAATGACCAAAAGACCTTCATACAATATCGTACGATCGGAGTCATCAGTACTTTATTAAGATGTCTCCATATTAGATTATATATTTTCGTTGAAATTATTCTTTTATATCTTTTTAGGACGGTTGTCGACGGAGACAGAGTATGCAGTGGAATGTCTTGTGCAGAGAATCGTGGATGGGGCGGGTCAAAGGGACCCCAGGTTCCGGTGTTCGCATCTCATAGCGCTGCACCGGGGTAAGCGGGTGAGTTGCTGTTCAAGTTGCTTGGTCCTAAACTATTGCTACTGTAACGGCGAGTTGTAAAAATTCAGGATCCATATCTGCCAGTCTGGCTATTAGTCAATGCATTAATTTTTTTGTCCTCAACCCGTTATTTGTTATAGTTATAGTTAGCGAATACATCTCACGAGCGTCTAAGCTGCGTCGTTAACTTTAAATATTATTTTTTCCTCAGATGCGTTCGCGATCCCTGGAATATTTGGTGACGTTGGATTCTCTGCCCACCCTGAATGGAAGCAGGGAGGACTGCCATTTGCAGGACGGGCCCGTGGGGTACGGGAAAATCAGACTGTCGGGTCGCGAGGCTGATAAATGGGCAGAGTTTCTAACACCTTCCGGCTATTTGTGCAGGTTAGTTGTTAGAAATCCATCCAAGTACGTTAAGTGTACAGACAGAGAGTACAAAATCATATGTAACATGAACATAACAAAGTATATAAAAGCCTTTTACGTTTGTAACAAAACACTTTGATTAGGAATTCTGCGTAAAACTACTGTTCCCACTTTTTGGTGGAAATCTTTGTAAATCTAGTAAGGTTTGCTTTTGAAATTTTCGGGTCTATATTAACTGTTATTTAATCTATAATCACTTGTGGAAGCTACATTTATAAATAAAAACTGCAGTCTTGTTATGAGGGTCATAAGGGTCGATTCTGACACACTTTCTTTTCGTTTATTCATAGATATGATGATAAAGATGATTAAAAAGTTTTTTGATGAAACGCCCGACCAAAAACCTTTATTAATGTGTCTTAAGAGATAAAGATTGCCGATTCATAGTTGATTAGTGCAGTAGGTGGCTTTGTATTAGTAATTTTGGAGAGAACGTATATGGTATCTATCAGGAATTGTACATGGTGAGCATGCAGAAAAAGTTGTGTAATATGTGTATCTAGGGATAAAATAGTGGAGCGCTGGGTGGAGCTGGTGGCCCGCGGGGCGCAGGCGCGCGGCGGCGGCGCGTCCCGCGCGGTGTGCGCGCGCGCCGCGCCGCGCGCTCGCCCCTACACCTACTGCTACTTAGAGAAAAGTAATTTCGTATCATTATCACCATATGCATTGCAGTTAGGATGACTCTGCGGTAATTACTGCGTCACAAACGACTTGTTAATCCTGAGTAGCGGGTTACGTTTCAACAATTATATCTTACAAACCGACTTAGATGTCACCTAACAAACAATTGCTTACCCGTGGTACCTCTCGTATAAGTATCTTCTCGTATACGTGATCTTCCATTTTTCGAAAACAAATCTAACTATAAGATCATGAGTGATTTCTTAGTGCATTACCCTGACAAAGTATTTAGAAGTTTTTATTATTATCTAGAATAACTGGCAAAAAAGGCAACTAGCATTAAGTTCACCCTATGTTAACGTTAAAACAAACAGATTTATTTGATTACTGTTTGGTTTACGAAGCAGTTACTATATACCTAATCTAAAAGTAAGCATATCTTAATACGCGCATATTTTTATAGCATGCCTACATTTAAAATAAATCCATATTTCCAAGTGTAAATAATCTCTACCAAGCGAAACAACTTTCGTGAACATTTCCTAACTATTGCACGAGTGTGTGGCGTACGTCAGACTTTTTAGCAGTTTGATCCAGTTTGGGGCATTCGGGATTTACGGTTTATTTTACGGGAAATTAGAAGCTTTCAGTTTGAAGGTGAAAATGGAAATAATCATGACGCATTCACATTCATCACGCGTTCAGCCGCAACTGTAACATAATGTATATCGCTAATTAGCTTATAGTGGAATCCCATAAAATCTAACAGAATGAGCTCGTAAAAGTGGTGTACTAGTTTTTATTATCCATTACATATTATTGCAATTGATGGTTTTGTTATTGTATATTTGACATCTAAGTTAATAAATACATTATAATGATCACCAAAAGTAGAATATTTTACTAGACCTGACAAATATTTTGATATCATTCTCACTCTATATGTCAAGACGACAAACTTTACATTTCATGGTTGCCAGTTTCGTAGGTCATTGGTGTTGAAAATTACTTATAATGTAGCCTCGCCGCCACCGACGATGGAGCGTCGTTTGGCGATAGTGGAAGGCGCCGCTTGGGTGATGGTCCGCGCGGGCGCCGGCGAGGCCGAGGCGAAGCTGGTGCTGGGGGCGCGCGTGGCGGGCTGCAGCGCGGCCGCCTACTCTTGTCGCGTGGCGCTCACACACCCCTTGGCGCTGCTGCACTACACCAGCGCTCAAGAGGTAAGAGGACGTACCGTTCGTTAGTGTAAGCGTTTTTTGTAACGATAAAAGGGAACGGGTCGAATAGCTCGTGCCTTAACAGATTTACATTGTAAGTACCTGCGGATAGAATCGTTAGCACATATGTAACTACGTAAGAGAAAGTGGTGCGATGTGGATTTTTTATATACTCGTACATCTTGTGGGAAACCTGGTACAGATGGTCTATGAAATCTACATAGATTGGGCAGAAAATTGACTACCAATTTTAAAATGTAAACAAGGTCTGTAGTAAAAGATATAATGCAATATTCGTTATTATGTTACCTGTGTGTTTTAACTACTACAAACATAGACGAACGATACTTTTGCGATAAGTTTTTATTCTCTATACAACTGACTTCATTTCCATTTTTTTATATTATAAAGTTATTGTATCCGTATTGTATCCGTAATCTTCCAGGGATATTACGCAGTAGCCGTTGGCCCGCCGTCTTCCATGGTGTGCGCGGAGAGAGCATCTACTTGGCAACTATGGCATCCCTACCTGGAGGCTACCTTAGATGCCCATTGTTCTGAGCTCTCCACTGTGTCCAGGGTAGCTGGAGCTCTGAACGCTTTGATCGATAAGATGAGAGAAGGATGTTATCAAGTAAGAATCAGATGGAATACCTATTAGTATTAGGGTCACGAACAGTTCAGTATTCTTCTGTTTTTCGCCATTCATGTTTGCTACTTTATAATGTACATGTTTAATAGAGGTTCGTAAAGTTAAGTAGTCCATTCAATTCATAAATTCCCTCTAGATTTGTAAGAAATCTACCTACTAATTCAGAATGCTCCGTGTCCTTCATGTATATTCGTCTATCGTATACATTAAATCAATGTGCAAATGATCAACCCGTTACTATGACCTGATTACTCCTGTCATCTCTACCATCTTGAACTCTTCCGTTACTTCCTGTACATTTCCTGTGGCCTGGAAAGGTGCCCAAATTATTCCGATACCTGAAAAGCCTAATCCTTCTTTCTATTCTAATTATTGCCCCATATCGATTTTGCCTTTCCCATCTGTAGTTCTTGAATGCTTATTCAAGCCCAACTATATTCATTCTTATACGAAAACAACTGCATGCACTAAACGATGTTCCCCAGGGCTCTCTTCAGCTGCTAAGTCGTTACGCCGCGAGCTGCGCGCTGCGCCGGCGGCTGGACCGCTGCGCGCTGGCGCCGCGCGCCGCCGCCCGGTACTGCGCGTCTGCTCACGCGTCCCATCATTTGCTGTTGGTTCTGGATTCGTAAGTAATAGAAGAGTTTGGGATGCTGTACCAAAACTGTGGCCTATCACAAACTATCCTCTAGATGTACGGACCTACTTGTTGCTGATTCAAGAAGAATATTTGGTTTTTAACAAAGTTGAGGAAATTGTTAAAGGCTTGTTGTTAATTCTACTACAAAGGCGGTGGTTGCTTTGAAAGATTGGTTACTGTTGCATTAAAATAAATCATCTTTTATTTTTAAAAGTGCTTAGTTCAAATATTTTTTTCTAAAAGTATTTAGCAGAAGATCGTTGTATCATTTTAGTAATTGTCCTCATTTGATCTATTCATCTGTGTCTTCAGGCTCCTTCACGTCTGCGAGCGCGGTGGCCTAACCGGTTACGTGTACCCTCAAGAACGCGGATCGTTTGTGCGCCGAGCAGCGAGAGATACTGACTGGACTGCCGATGCCAATTGCTTGAGGAGTTGTCTGTTGGCGCTATATCGAGTTACCGGTGAGTGGATGAGAACTCGATTTGTTCCGCTTTAAACAATAATTCATAGTAATGGAGTCTATATAGGACGTCAGATTTCGTATGAATCATATATGCAGCGATTAAATATACTCCTATTGATATATGAACGCGTTCCGGCGATACCCTAACGCACGACGTAAATACCCGAACTCCCGTATGGCACACCCGAACGTGTAACGAAGATTACCGAGCACGCGGCGTAAATGATTTGTTTTCTGTTTTGTTATTCAGTTCAAATAATTACACCATGTTACGCCTTAAATGTTACTCCTTTATCTAGCCGCATTTTAACTATTAAATAGTAAAAGATGTAATATAGTAATATTATCTGTTTAAACTATAGTCACAGATTAGTTGGTCGAATGTTTTCAGCGCGAGTATTAATCGAGTGATCCTGAGTTTAAAGCCCGGGCACTATTGAAGTTTTCTAATTAAAATTTCTGGTAGTAGCTCCCGGTGTGTGGTAATAGGCTTATGGTGGCGATTAATTTATGGTGGGATAAAAAACGTGATTTATTAAACCTGGGAGTTTACAACACAACTCTGCCTACCTTCTATAGAGGTGTGACGTTACGTTTGACTCATTACTTGTAATTTTGCGTATTGATCCTTCATAACGAAACTATTTAATAGTAGCGCTCTTGTATTGCTTCCGATAAAATGCTTATTTCACGTTGGAACTGAAGCAAGTTTAAAAATCGATTCCCTTCTGTAGATTTTATTGAGTAACATTTCTTCTTATATGTAGGTGCAGAAGATATCCCGCCGACGCCGTCAGAATGCTTAGAGACCGCACTATTTTCTCGATGGGAGAGCCTAAATCGCGAGGTGAAGGCGTCCTCAGCTCCGACTATGAAGTACACGAAGCAACAATTACGTTACCTGTGGCGGGTAGTCAGCGAACTGGTCAAGTGCAAAAGGATGGTTGTCTATGTGAGTTCCTTAATAGTTCAGATATTCTATTTATTAGTGATTCAACTAATGGTTTACGTTATGGTTTTTCTTGTGAGTTGCAAAACTTATTGGCTACCTGGAGCCTGTTTGCCCTTCGTGATTCCACATCACCAGGAGCTGGTCTCTGTCCCCTGCTGGATATAAGCCTTCCCTAAAAGTTTCTTGGCCATAATCTCCGCTTAAAGATATGTGGATTCGTAATCGCAGAGCACTACTGTTTCGAGATTTAGCGATCATGTAAATTAATTAAGATTCACCGTAGGTATGGATTACATCTCCTGAAGGAGATCTTTCATCTATTGAGCAGTACATATGTCCAGAAATTTTTAATGGATAACCTTTATATCACAGGTAAACTTTACGGTAAATATAATGTTACACTATAATATAATGTAAATACGATGTGTACATATAACAGGTATAACTGAGTTAATCGAGAACAAGTTAGATATTTCAAGGTTCATATTTTTTGTCGCCTCCAACAGGAAAACCATAGCGTCTTCCGAGCCAACCTCATTCAAGCTACTTCATTAAATCAGGAGAACATTGAGGAACTGGTCCACGTTCTAGCCATTATGCTGGACCAAGCCAGAGATTTGTATTTGAACAATTTCCAGACCAGATCTGCGGGTGAATTCGACCGAGACTTGTCGACGTACAGGTAAAATCTTGTTATTATAAGATCACTCTTTGCTCATTATTTTCTCTAAAGATTTGTTAGGTTTTTTATAACTTTCGGGCACAAATTTCATTAATATTAATTAAAAATCCTTCAGTCCTTAATCAAGAAATTGCATACAGAAACATTTTTTCATTAGTCTGTCTAAATACACTGCTAGAGATAGTCTTCTCTAAAGGGTTTTTGCTCATATTCCCCGCGTTGGGCATGCGATCGACTATATCTTCAACTTGAACCATCACCATTATGTGAATTTCGTAGTAGTTTTAGAGCTGGTAAGGTAACATATTCTTCCTTAATATCCTTGACCATTCCTTATGAATCTCGTGTCGGCTCCCAGATCTAAGAAATGGAACAAACTCAAGGATTACTACGACGCGTCGTCGGCCTGCCTCATCGACGCGCTGCGGCGCGACTCGTCGCTGCGGCGCGCGGGGCCGCGCCCCGAGCCCGCGGCGGGCGGCGCGCTGCGCTGGCTGCAGCGGGGCGCGCGGGACGACCGCAAGTACCTCGGCCCGGTGCTTAAGCCTTTCCTGGAAACACTTTATTCGACGTCCTTGGAGAATTCTTGGTTCTTGGAAGACTTCGACGCGCGAAGATGCGATAACGAGTTCGAGGGCATGCGCGACTACTGTTCGGGAGTCCACGACGGCAGCACGGAGCCCTGTATGGGATTGCTGGATGCGGCGAAGAAGTTCGCTTGGGCCAAAGCCATGGTGGACTTTGTTGATCGTTATCGTCGCTATGGTAAGTACTAATCTGTTTTTGATATTGAAGATTTTCATAAATTTAAATTATATAATTGCTACATAAAACTGCCTGGCGATAAAAAATTGTATGTAAATTAAATCGCTTCAATAAAACATCATCATCATCAGCCTGTAGCTGTCCATAGACTGCTGAACATAGGCCTCCGCGAGAGCGTGGCATGTAGCTCGGTTATTTAAATTATATGTTTGTTATAAGACGCCAAGAAACTTATAATAGGTTACAATAGCTATTATTTTTTATATAAAAAGAAAAAAAAACAATACATATGTACATAAAATGATGCAACTTGTTGATAAAACTTTAAAGAACAAATTATCATAAGTAATATTTTTTTTCAAAAACCCACAATGATATTTATAAGACCTTAGAGTTTTGATACACGTTTGCCTTTGAAATATTCATTAGTTTCTGTAGAATATAATGCAATAATAAAATCCTTGAATTTTATTGAGTATCGAACTAAATTTATTTCCACACCTTGACAGCTAGATACCGAAGCGAAATTCCAGGAAAGTCCCGTAGATCAAAGTTTCCGTCCGGCGTACCGTCCCAGCGGAATACGTTAACATTTAAATATGACCATTAAAAGCTGACCCCCGGAGCAGCTTTGCTTTATGTGTATATTAAAGATGTAGTGAGAGGTCAGGGGTCTGGTAGGTTGGCGTGGGTTTAATGCCGATTCAGGCAGATGGCTGAAGATATACGGAAAATAGAAATGTCTTAAACTCTGAAATAAAACATCGTTGTATCTCGTGCTAACAGAACGATGTGTTACATAACAAGCATATTTTTTTTTCTTTACCCTGTCATTTCAGCGCAAAAAAACGTGTTTAAGAAATTACAGATGCTATTTTTTTATAATTTTTCCTTTTCTGTAGTAAAAAAAAATCTTTTGTGTAGTAAACCATATCTTAAACATATTATATGTATGTTCTCCTCAGAGATGAATAAACAAAAATATATTAGAGCGTATTAAAGTGGCTTAGTTTGAGTATCATTTTTATGTAACTATAGGATTGCGGTTAATAATTATATTGTTGAATTTAATGCAGTTAGAGGGGTCAGTATATTGCGGTATACCAGACACATATACCGACCCCGAGTCAATGCTAGAAATTTCAAGTACAAAATCTAGCAATTAATCTAATCTTTTTTGTTTATAAATTCTATTCTTATCCATTCCCGTCTGTATCATTATGATATTTTTTATGTCGTCATTATTCACAGTATAAAAAATATTTTCATCGAAAAAGATCATGAACGTAACTTCACGCCTGTTATCCCCGTAGAGATCATGATGCTATAATTAAGGCACATCTTGCCACGACGTTAGCTAAAATCTACAAGTTAACTGGATTTAGGTTTGGAGTAAGTCCACGGTACGTACGCTGTCTTGCTCACTGTATATTTTACCAATACCCTTAAGAAACAGAATTAAGAAAATATTGGTCAGATATTTTTATAATATCTGGTAGGTTTCTATTATTTTGACTTTTCGATTTTATTATTTACTACAACCAGTTTTAAACCTCAAATGTTTGTGTAGATTTATTACGGAACCAAAAATTAATCTCCAAAAGTATAAAAAAGACTAGGAGTGAATGAATAAGTTTTTCGAATACCACGGGGAAACATGAGTGTGATTACATACGAGTATACACGAACAACAAATACATTAAAATTCCATTTTGCGCATCCCCGAAGGCTCGAGGTAAAATTCGGTGGAGCGTAGCGAAACTTGAGCGGGCCTTGTGAGGTGCGGAGGTCGCAGGGAGTCGTACGAGTATTGACGGCGGCGTCGGACGATCCTTGACGCACGGAGTTTGTTAACGTTCCATTCTCCATCAACTTGTCATCCATTCAACTTGTCCATTCTCATTATGGACAATTATGGTTCTTGGTGGGAAAGCTTTGAAAACATTGGTATGGTACTATAAAGATGTTTTTAGTTTATTTAGATCAAGATATTATCGGCGGCGAGGATTACTGATGGAGGGTATCACATCGAGAGAACAACAACTATCTGTAAGAATAATTAATGCAATAAATTATCAGTAAATACTTTCGTAAATTTCCTCAATGTGAAATGTATAAAAGATTCGGATTGTTGAAGTGAATTGAGCATTTCATTCTCTGGCAATACGTATGAAATGAAAGGAAAATTCAAACGATTGCCGTACGGTTCCACGAGCTGTAAAGGGCTCGTGCGGTATTGCGAGCGTAACTAAATACTTTTAATAATACCGTGAATATTTCAGGTTTGAAACACTTCGCTTTTTCTTTATTTATGATTTGAGTTCAATGTTATGTTTTACGAGCTATTTATAAAATTATTTTCAATAAAAATATTACTACCTATTGAAGGTCTTGCCAAGGGATGAAATGACTGAAGGTCATTAGTGATGCGTCTCTCACATCCGGAATCCCGGACAGCTGGATGTCCGGGGTATCGTAACAATTAGATTATTATCGTTAGATAATTATTATTATTATCGTAACAATTAGATTATTATCGTTAGATAATTATTATTATTATCGTAACAATTAGATTATTATCGTTAGATAAT